>CAHIKZ030005637.1:580000-675000 GCA_903632075.3 Acanthosepion pharaonis | reverse complement strand
GTTTAGAGAATCAAACACTCAAAGGGCGCATCAAAAGTAAGAGAATCAGAGAAAAAAAGCAATTGACATATTTGAGCAAATAAATGGAAGAACAAACAAAGATTGATAATAAAAGAGAAATTATTAAGTGTAGCAAAATAGGAGAAGCTGTGGATAACCATGAACGCCCACATGCGAAAAAGACATAGCACATACAACAAAGAGAATTTACTTGAGAGATTTAAGAAAATAGATGAAGGAACAATCATCAATAAGACGAAGCAGGTATATGCTGAAAGGAACATAAGACAGGAAGCTGTGGAGAACCATGATTACCCATTTTCCTTAAAACTACGCTGCACAAAGAAATAGAGAGAGAGAGTGAACTGCTGCTTGAGAAATTGAGAAAATGTATGCAGGAACAAGTAGCGCAAAGCAAGAAATGTGTTATAAAGGAGCAAGTATTGATGAAACAACGTAAGACGGAAAGCTGTGGAGAGCCATAAATATTCAAGAGATGTGGCAGAGAGAGAGAGAGAGAGAGAGAGAGAGATAGAGGGGGGAGAGGGAGAGTGCCAATGGCAAATAAAACTGGACTTATTAGGAGAAATCAAGAAAACAAAGGAGGCTGAAATTTTTTGATTGTCGTTTGTTTATCTCAATGATTCATTCACTGTTGGCTCAGCGGTTGAAATAAAATGAATACAACGTAAATGCTCTTGCTAGATATTCACCAAAGAAATAGAACGGAAATTTTAGTTGAAAGATGGCTTAATGTCATATAAAACACGAGAGCACACATTGATCACTGAATAAAGAGGATGTGAATTGACATAAAGTAAAATTTCTTAAAAATCCTGGAGACTTTTGGATCATCTTAGCAATATTCACAATTTTGGGGACATTTTGAGTACGAAACAAGAACAACATTAAGGTAAAGGGATACATAGAAAGATTATGTTGCGTCAGACTTCCCAGGAGGGAGGGATTACCGAGCTAAGAAATGAACATTCGAAATTATTATTTGTACCTAGTAGACATAAAAGTGTTGTCTGGCAACATTTATTTATTTAATTTTTTATGAATTTCGCCAACTTGGGAATTTTGTACCAAAGCACAACATTTTGATAGAGGGATCTGTGAAATATATATTTTTTAAGTAATCAGGTGATCTCACTCTCTTTCTTTCTATCTCATACTCTCTCTCTCTCTCTCTCTCACACACACACACACACACACACACACACACACACACACACACGCACTCACGTGCGCACGCACACACACAGGCAGAATCTATCTTACAAATTTATAAGTCGACCGTTCGGCCATGATTTGAATATTACTGCCACATCAGGTCTGGTGCTTTCACTATATATTTAGAGATTCTTGATAAAATCGAAAGAACAATCTGCAGTATTATGTGTCCTGCCATGGCATCTCGACTTCAGACACTTTCCACCCCGCCGTAATGTAGCTTCCCTAGTAAATCTTGTAATATTAATTGTCCTACATGGCAGTGAATGCTGGATATTTTCGTCACAGATGAAGAAGAGATGATGAAAAGTACTAAGAATACCTGGGATGAATCATGTGAGCAGGGGATTGTGGGTAGTATAATGGATATCGGCTCGGAATGAGAAGTCGGAGAGCTGCGTTCGAATTCCATTCGCGTTTTTTACATAAACTTACGCGCAAAGACCCTTGGGAATGTTATGAATACTCTCTAACCAACTATATGTTCAGTAGTAGAACTTGCATTTGAAAAAATGATTGTTATCTAAGAAAAGAACTGCTAATCGAGTATTTACTCGTAAAAAAAAGATTAATCTTTTAATCCCAAATATGTCTCAATTGTAACCCCTACCCCGACAATTATTTTAGGAAAAACGTTTCATTATCAGAAGAATTTTTTTATTTATTTTAAATATAGTAACTAAGAAACAGAGGTACCTTGAAATACTCGAGCGGTGGTTAACACCTCTACCAGACGTATGAGTTGACAATTGGATTCGTTTCAAGCTCAGAAGGTCATAAAAGAATCAAGATCGACCTCTAAGCACGTTTGTAGCTGGTTTTTGAACGTTGGACGTGTTTATTCGTTTGTGTCTGAAAAAGCGCTTTTCGGTAAAGATATACACGTCTACGCCGGGAAAGGGATTAAATAATCTACATGTTATGGACTAATAAACGGCAAAAAAGGAACAATAAAATAAAAACAAATATAATAAAATAACATCAAAGCAATTGAGTAACGAGGGAGTTACAAGGAAAATGTAAACAAAAAATCAGTTATGCTTAGAAACAGAAACAGAAAGCGTGAATTCTGCGAGATAATGAGGAAAGAGGACTTGGAGAATTTGACAATCAAAGCATATACAGAGAGCAAAGAGAAAGTGTGTGCAAAGAGATGCCAGAAGAGCAACTAAGATGTATAGGAAAGCGACAAACAGTTTAGTGTTATATAGTATAAGAATTTACACTATTTACCTTATTCGGGCTGTTGTCTTCATCTTGTCATATTCACGACGTTTCGGTCGTTATACGTTCCGACCTTCTTCTCAAATATTCATACACTGAGGTCCCCAAGGGGCTCAGGGATAAAAAAAAGTGTTGAGTGAAGTTATCCAATGACTTGACCCAAAGAGTTGTGAGTTCAATACCAGAGGTGAACAAGAACTTGGAGAATTGAGTTACTAAAGGAAAATAACTGAAAACGGAGATATCCGGAAGAGGCATGGTACGTGGAACTAGAGCAATCTACCCCGGTTCGAAATTCCAACGTATATCACTTGAAGAAGGCCGGAGTGAACAACAGCCTAAACCTCGTGAATATAACAATAAAGATGAGGACAACGCTCGGAACAATGTAGATGGTGTATATTATAACTTCCTTATGGTAGGTTTATTGTTATAACACACATTCGTTCTTGGTATAACGTAATTCGTTAAACTATCCTCTATACGTAATGCGTAAGCTATTGCCGGACGCCTGTATAGTTAGTAGGAAGACTGACTCCAGTACGACTGGTATCTACTCGGTTACCCCACTGAGTCGGATTTATTGTGGGGAGGCCGAACGTTCCCATGCGGTCAATTGATCAAAATTTACCCAGTCCCCGCGAAAACTGGCTTGGGTACTTATTTTTTCAGCAGTGTTAGAGTCCTGACTGAGTCACCCTCTGCCCGAAGACAGAGGTCTTGTCTGTCACTAACCTGGCAGCGAACTACCTGATTCCGATGTGACTAGTATCTACTAGTCTCCTCACAGACATGAGATACGGCACAAGGTCAAGTTTACTGTGGAGAACCCGAGCGTTTCCACCCGGGCCACTGATCAAAATTTATCTAGCCCTCGCAAAAGCAGGCTCGGGTACATTACTTGCCTGTTTTTCTCACCCGAAAAGACAGAATTTCGACCGAGTCAGCCTCTGCCCGAAGACAGAGGTCTTGTCAGTCGCACGCCAGATAACGAACTGCCTCACTCCAACTTGTCAGGTTTTCTCAGCCTTGTTTCTATCCGAAAACAAAGCCCCGACTGACACACACTCTGCCCGAAGACAGAGGTCTTGTAAATCTCTTTCTGAAGTCAGAGGTCTTATCAATCTCTGCCCGAAGTCAAGGGTCTTGTATTGTTGCAAGCCTGGGACTGACTCGGCAGGGGTTAGATGAGATTGGTATTTACCTGTCGCCCCACTGCGGACTAGATACGACACAAAGTTTTATGTGGAGCTCTCGAGCATTTCCACCTGGACCATGGCTGTCCATACTTCCTATACTTTAATTGTAACCATTGGTCAAAATTTACCCAACCCCGAAAAAGCGGACCCAGACACATTGTTTTTTCTCAGCTGAGTCTCTATCCGAAAATAACTCCGAAGGAGTCACTCTCTGCTCTGCCAGAAGACAGAGGTCTTGTCTTTCGCGAGCCTGGGACTGAATCCGTTGTGACTCCTCAGGACCTCATAACATGGAACTCTTTAGTATTGCACCAGTTCATAGAGTCACCAGGGTGCAATCTTTACTTCACAACAGTGTAAATAGTTACAATTAAAGTATAGGAAGTATGGACAGCCATGACTGCTCAGGTCCTACTGGGACTCTGGGCACAAAGTCATAACTGAAAAAAAAAGGGGAAAGAATTAGAAGCACTAGCGGTAATCCTTGGGCTCTTTATAATTTTCCATAGTGTGGGAAGGCAGAGGATGACCTACGTTACTAATAGCTACAAGGGAGAAGAGGTTGTAGAGGGCCATGATCTCAACGTCTGGAAGGGACACGGCACATAACCAAGATACTCGCTTCCATTTCCTCATTTGATATAACGGGTGTGATGGGTAAATTGTCGCCATTTTATATTTTTAATTCGCGCATGCAAGTTGTTTTTGATTTTGTTGACCGCCCTGTATAGTAGAGTCAGTGAGAAAAAGATCGCCATGAAGGAATTCACTCTGCAAGAAATTTGGAAACGTCATGCTGTATTGCTTGGCATTTGCACCGGAAGTTCTAATACGAACATTTCAGAATATTTGGGTGTCAATCCGAGCATATTGCAGAGGATTTGGAAAGAGTTGGATGAATGTAATGGTGATTACGAATGTACGACAGCCCGGAAAAACACCCTGATCGTTTTAATAAGAAAAGAACTCCAGAATTTGTTGGTGGGTGCCTCACACTCGACATGGGGGTCTACATCAAGTACCTTAAGGAGATAGTGCTGCCCTGGTTCAAGATTGTTTGGGTGTCAATCTGAAGATAGTGTAGAGGATTCGGAAAGAGTTGAATGAGTCTAATGGTGATTACAAAGGTGTTTAGAGCGATCACTAGTCATGGCGACGTTATGCCTCCATTTATCTTCCCACAGGGCTTCAGATTCAACACGGAGGCCTACATCAATTGCTTTGAAGAGGTAGTGTTGTCCTGTCTTATAGCTTGCAACAGGACTCTGCACCATGCCCCATCAGGAGAACCCAGCCATGGCTGTCAGACAATTTCTGCGACCACATCAACCCTGGCCATCTAACTCCCCCAGACTGCAACCGCCTTCATTATTATGCGTGGGGTGCAGTTGAGCGAGACACCAACAGTTGCAGGATATTCCAAAATCGTTTCGAGACCGTGGTTGAAGCCAATGGCGATTTTTAAAATGAATTGACTATTATTTCAAGATATTTTACTAAAAGTTTGGTAAATATATCTGTTAAAATGATATGTTAGAGTTATTTTCATTTTTGTGTCATTTAGAAAACAATTTATCCATCGCACCCTGTATACACTTCATCAGAGATGAAAGGCGAGAAGATTCCTCGAAGACCTGAAGAAGAGCTTCTTTGAAAAATTTTCAATGTATGCCACACACTGGATGAATTTCCCGACTAAATCTACGTTCATATCCTAATTTGTGCTTCAGGGAGGTGCATATTTCTCAGTGGCTCCTCAAAGACAGGTATGAAAATATGATTTTGTAGGCTTCTTTTTTATGGTTAGCATCGCCACACAACTTGGCAACTTGACGCAACACAATCTTCCTAGTCACATACGATTCTATAAAACCTTGTACCAGATAAATCAACATTTTGCAAACAATTATATATTAAATGTTTGCAAAAGTTCTCAACGCTTTTTTTGAAAAGAAACATTTCCTCCTAGTACACACACTCACGCACGCACAGATACACACAAACACATGCACACACACACAAACAGACACACACACAGGCATAAAAACGCGCAAGCTCACAAACGCACAAACACACACAAGGCTGCATGCAAACAAAGGCACACAAACACATGCGCGCGCATAAACATAAGCACGCACACACGCGTGCACACATACGCATGCGCACGCACAAACAGGCACACACAGACACGTACGCACACAAACACAGGCACACACACACACACACACGCATGAGGTTTTAATGAAGTCAAAGAATGGCTTACCTACGAAATCCTGTTAATTAGTGATTAGGACGGATTTTGGGAAGTCGATCAAACGGCAGACATTTCGTCGCCAAGTGATATATAAATGGACATAGAAGGGTTAAGAGGATTTTAGAGTAATGTTCACTCAGTATAAGGCTCGAGAGTTCTCATAGTAGAGGGTTAATGTTAAATAGATTATGAAGAAAGAGGTGGGTGAGATTGAACGTTGACTAAAAGACGTTAATAATGTAGTGAAAGAGGATTACTGTTAAAATGGTTATGATGAATGAGGTGTGTGATATTTATGTAAGAGGAGGTCGTAGGAAGGGAAGATTATGAAGATAAAAATGAAGGACTATGACTGACCCTTGATGAAATGAAGTTAATAATGTATTGAATGATGGTTACTTTTCAAATCCTTATGATTTATGAGGTGTGTGATATGAATAAATGTGGAAGTGGCAGGAAATGAAGATTAGAAGGATAAGCTGGACAATGTTTTTTAACTTCTGTTGTTTAACTTTGTAATCATTAGAGAAGCATTCTCTTCGTAGCTTCTTCCAAAATAAATGTTCTGTGATGCATTTCCTTATTACTTTTGAAATTCGCTTGAAATGGCGGTGTTTCGATTCCTTGAAAGTAGTTTGTCATGTCTCATTTGACCCTGTCATACTGGAGTACATTTTAACACTTTCCATTGAAATGTCGATAGAATATCAACAGATTTTCAACATTTTGTCAGTGGGGAAAAAAACTTGCGTGTATTAAGGTTGGAAAGCGAATATTTGGCAGCTTCTCCACAGATAGATCAGCGACATGCCATTTTTGGTCTAATCTGACGCTTGTAAAGATAAAGCATGTAAGAACTCCCATAAACTTGTATAAGCTACATTGATGTTTACTCGTAATATGGGAATGTTATAAGGAAATAATAACAACAACGACATTATCAAAAACAACAACAACAACAACAACAACAACAATAATAATAATAATAATATTAATGCAACAGTAAAGGAAAGAGAGCAATTTAAGAATAGATAATGAAAAGTATAAGCAAAGTGTTTGTTAATGTTACACATTATTTCAACAGAATGTCTGTCTTGTTTAAATTATATTTAAACAATCTTTTCAAGTATGAAAATATATAACTCTACAAAAAAATATTATAAAAGACTGAATGAACAGTGGTATGTTGTCAGTCACAATAATATGACATCACCGGAGCTTTCAGAATATTTTACTAATGACTGCAATTTCAACAGCCATCTTAAGTTGCACATTCTGACATAATATTAAGAATCTGCCGACCTGTTGGCTCTTAAAACGCATGAGTATGGTTACGTAAGCAAATTATTAACTTCCCGACCTGTGGGTATGAACAGTATTACAGAAGACTGTCATAAAATTTATACTAAGTGGTTTGATTAATTCGTCTTAATTACTAATCAACTAACGGATAATTTCAAGATGAAGAAGATCACTATCATATTAAGCACGTTTCAGTTTCATGCATTCACGCGGCGTTTCATTCTTTTTGACGCGTTCATAACCAGTAAAGCCATTTTTCATTACACGACAAGTAACTATATGAAAAGTTCACGGGGGCCAAGGTTAACCGCAACATGTCTCCTGCCTTCCGGTAATATGCCTGGAAGGGGTCGATCTTGCAGGGACCTTTGTTTGGACTGACGCGCCCGTCTGCATTCTCCGATTGTGGTTCGGGTCCGGTCTCTAACTAGAGAAAAATGGATCAGAGGTATAGGCAAAATCGGCGCGTCGGTCGAGATTTGGCGCTGAAGGCGGTTGTCCTTGAAGGGTGGGGCTGAGGCGTGTACCACTTACATGATTCCTCTCATCCTTTACAGACGGCTGTTCTTCCTCTATGTAAGGAACATAAGAAGGCGATCGAGGGCTTGCTTTTCTCCCTTTGGGTTGGCGGCAAGCATCACGTTGACAGAGATATCTGTACTTAACGTCTGTGTCATGGGGGCCGGGAAGGCCACACTTGGTGAGTCACCGAGGATGACTTTCCAACGCCGCGTGTTGACAGATGCTTCGATCTTGAGGTGTGTGAAGGTCGCATTCCCTCGACTTACCATCACTCCTCCGGTTTCGAGGACTGTGTGCAATCGTAGGCCCCGGGATCAGTCGGATTTCTTCTTCGAGTACCGATCGGCTTTCAGTGTCATCCTCAGTCCAGTGACCTTTCTCGGCCTTGTACCGAAAACTAGTGGAGGTGGGGTGGTGGTCGTGGAGGATCCGCTTTACGACCGGTTCGGTTTGTCTTTTTGGTCTTGGGCACCAGCGGCTGTTTATCTCAGCAACCCTGAGTTTTCGCTTACATGGCGATTTAGTTCGGAATCGGTTACCTCTCAATGACGCAGATTTTAAGTGGGACTTGGCGGATTTACCAGACTGTCAACGATGTGACCTTGCCTTAGAGGAAACAGCTTCGCACGCCTCCTAACATTGTCCTCGGGTTACGCCTCCTTTGGAGAGTTGACGGCTCGTATCGCTCCCGAAAGGGTCGTGCATATTGATCGCGCATACGCGTGTGACTATGTGTCGCCCCGTATTTTGGGGTGAAACGGATCGTGTTTTTGACGCTGCTGGCTACGGCTCGAATGTTAATTTGGACGACGTGAATTGAAAAAATCTTGCGATGTGATCGCTATTCTCATCAGAATCTGATCAGAGTTTTCAGAATCAGCTCAGGGGGGAGATTAGGACTGATAGAAAGCGGTTGGTATCGACAGATTTCAACAATTTGACTGAAAAGGAAATTAAGGCTAGCCCTTAGCCTTAATTTCATCGGGGCGGTTTTCTGGGGAACTCTCACCTTGTTAAGATAAGATCTTTCAAGTGTACCTAGTTAATGTGAATGTGTTGTTACCGGCTTGTTCCCGGCTTATGCTTTTGTTATGATCCAAGTCGAGATTCCCAACCTCCTCAGTTTGTCTTGGATCGCCCTTTTCATCTCGACTGAGTCAGTTTTTGAATTTTCTAATTCCTATAATTCTTTCATTCTTCCCCTCTCCCTTAGCGAGAGAGCCTCTTGATTTTGTTGGAAGACAGAATACAGCGGTCACCCTTATTTTTCTGGGGTGGACGAGTCCTATATTATATATATATAATACACAATTGTACATATTGAGATTTTTAAATCATGAGGTGTTTTTGTCGTCAGTAGGTAAGGTACCCGGTGTGTGTGAGGTATTTTTGGTGTATGAAGGAGCGAATGGTAACGGATAAATTCTTATGGTGAGTGAGTATATTGTAAAGAATGAATGGGTCGATTAACTAGGTATAAGATAGCTATAATAATTTTTCTGATTAAAAGAAATTTTGAAGACATTCTGTTGAAATATTGTTTAACATCGTCAAACACGGTGTTTTTCTTTTCTTAAATCGCGCTCTGTTGAAAAATATTGGAAGAGTTACGTCAATCATTTTGTTTAATAATAATAATAATAAAGAAGTACAAAATCGGAACTACTGAGAGATGGCATGAGTACAGGCACAGTTACCCAAAATAACGATGTAAATATCCTCTGGGACGTACCAATTCAAACTGTCAGGGAAATAAAAGCCAACAGACCTGATATTATCATAAAAGACAAGAAATAATCGGAGCTCTGGACCTCATGAGAAAAGGAATAGATTATTTTACTAACAGTGTCTCATGTAACATCAACATACAGGTTACCCGGAAAATCACCCTACTAGGAACATCCCATATACTAAGAAAAGTGCTATTAATTAAATGAAAATTCTCCTATAGGGCCTAAGGACCATACTTTGGACCCGGCTCTACAGGATACAAAGCAGGAAACACGACATACACAAATAATAATAATAATAAGTTTTATTTCCATTTCACTGAAGCAGACGTTAAACACGTGAATGTCATTACCTCCGCTCATACTGAAACGAAATAATGTCTCTCTTTCATCGCCATCAAAAGATAATTCACTATTGATGAAGTTTGTTCGTTTGTGCATTCGCTTGTTTGTTTCCCTGTGAAACCAAACGTTTTCCCATCATATGTCTCGTCCTTCTTTCTTCGCGAGCAGAATGGAATAGTCCATTATTTAGGAGCGGGTATTGTCAGAGCGTAACGTACGCTCTAACTTACTTAGGGACGAAGAAACAACAACAACAATAATAATAACTAGAAATCTCGGTGAAAATGTCACGGTTTTCTTATTTGAATTTCCTGATGAATCTTAATTCTTAAGTTAATGATTGAATAAGCTCATGGCAAGTCCTACGACAATAAAATATCTGTAGAAATTCACCTATCGCATCGTTGAATATTTGAGCATAACAACTTTAACAAAGTATTGCAGTAACCATCATAAGTATGAATGCTGGTGGTTATTTTAAGAAGTAAGAGGGTACAAATAAAAAGATTTAAAATTCAAAATTTTTTTAATTTCAGTAAAACGGATGTTAAACCCTTCTAACTTTCCTTCTTTCTTTATTTCTTTGTTTCTCACTGAAACCAAGTGGCGTCTCTGATATGACTTCTCTGTATTTCTACGTGATTAAAATGGAATAGTCCATTATTTGTGAGGTATTGGCACTGCGTAAAGGTCGTCCTAACTAAGAGAGGGATAAGAGTAATAATAATAATAATAATGGTAATATTTTTTCTCTTTTAAATATTGAAAACGTCCTTCAGTATGAAACGGAACGCTGATCAAGGAGAAGCGGTGATTTTCATCGGCGGTGAAGGCGTATCAAGTCTCGCGTTTGTAGATAAGAGACTTGAATCTTGGAAAACAGCCGACAATGTTTTTGTTTTCTGGAATTTCATTTTTTTTCTCTACGATAAATTCTGTCGTACGAATTATTGAAAAAGTGTTCCCGCGCAAAGTTAAATTTA
The DNA here is from genome assembly GCA_903632075.3 of Acanthosepion pharaonis. Taxonomy (NCBI): domain Eukaryota; kingdom Metazoa; phylum Mollusca; class Cephalopoda; order Sepiida; family Sepiidae; genus Acanthosepion; species Acanthosepion pharaonis. The sequence continues at coordinate 664,205 of CAHIKZ030005637.1, read as the reverse complement.
GAAATTGACTCGTTTGAATAAGTCATTGAAAGAAGAATTATTTTATATTGGGTAAACGGTGATTTTACTGCATGATAACGCTCGTCACCAACTTGCAAATGCAACACGGTAAATAATTCGATGGTATGGGAAGTGCTTCTACATAAGACACATTCTCTAAAATATTCACTTTTCTGTGGGCCCCACCAAAATGTTCCCTAAACCTTTAACTTTTTCTTGTAATACACGTTATGTGGTTAGCGGTTCCATTAAATTGAAGATATCGAAAAATTCCTGAAAGAATTAAGTGCGTCAAAAACGGAATCGTTCTTTTATGATGGAATACACAATTTAGCGGAATGACAAAAGATTATCCAAATCCAGGGAAATATTTTGATGATTAAATAATGATTTTGTTAAAAATGCTGCTAACTTTTGCATCGCCCATTAAAGAGAGAAAGAAAGAAAAAAGAAACGAAGAAAGACTAACGAAAGAAGAAAGAAAGAAAGAAAGAAAGAAAGAAAGAAAGAAAGAAAGAGGAAATAAAGACGAGGAAAAGAAAAAGTGTGGTTAAAGAAAGAACGAAAGACGAGAAAGAGAAGAAAAAAGAAAGGAGAGGAAAGAACAAAAATAAAATAAAAAACAAGAAAAAAGAGAAAGGAAGACTAGGAAAGAACAAAAATAAAGACATGAAAAGAGAGAAAGAAAGAAAGATGAGAAGAGAAAAAAAAAGAAAGGACGAGGAAAGAACAAAAGACAGAAAGAAAATAATGAAAGAAATGTGAGATAATAAAATAAAAAAGGACACAAAAAGATGGTAAAATAACGAATGTCTATCTATCTATCTATCTATCTATCTATCTATCTATCTATTTTTCCCTACATAGGCTGCCTTAAAGTATACAAACTGTCAGATATTTCACTTGGCATGATATATCAAGTAACATAAAATATTTTAATGCTTTTTAGCTAATCATTATTAGGTTCTCAATCAGAAATGACTTTTGCCGTTCCAAGGACCGCCTGGATAGACACATTAGCCATTAATGCGTTTCCTGCGGACCCCACCAAATGTATACACACTTTAATAGTAAATAAAAATCTTATTTCTAGAGCCTACAAACGTGTACACAATTAAATGCTAATATTTAATAAGCTTAACTTAGTCTGGCACAAGAACATAGAAGCAGAGAACGCAGTAATAAGCAAATTCACCAAATTAGAACGTTTGTTAGACGAGCTTTTTAAACATTGTGCAACGGTAGGCACTGTATAATATTTTCTAAACGTAGCTTGATTTGATATACGGTCAAATTTGAGGTGGGTGAAACAGGATGAGAAAGATTGTATTGCTCCAGACTACGTGAGGGGGATATATTATAGTCGATGCCAATTAAAATATTTTTTATTAATTACACACGGATTATTATCCTCATCTTTGTTATTGTTATCATAACGTTCCAGCCTTCGTCATGTGCTTGTCGATACGGGTAACGAACATCTCTTTATTTTATTTTTTAATCATTTCACCCCAAGCAAGGCAATAAATCTACTGAGACGCAAGGGGGTTACTGAATGTTGAGGAATATGAGAAAAATACTATTAAATTTTTGAAGATAAAAAGTTGACCTCAAGTCAAGAAGCCGGAAGAGGGCTCCACAAGCGAAATGCACGATAGAAGAAACTGTTAGCATAGAACTTATGGTTAATTCTAGTCTTTTCATCTTTAAGATGATGAGACCTAACCGCCAACCTAGTACTGCGTTTAAGTTCATAAAGTCGAGGTAACATAGAGGCAAGTTCACCAGAACAATTAGCATGAAAATATTTATAGAAAAGGAACAGGGTATCTACATTAAGACAATGGGGAAGTGATTCGAGCCGAGACACCAGGACAGGACCAGTAACATTGCAGATTCTTCTTTGGATTTTATCAAGAGTCTCTAAATATATAGCAGGGACACCAGACCATATCTGGCAGCAATATTCAAAGCATGCAAGAATTGTAGACTTATAAATATTTACGGAATCTAACTATTCTCATTCTGTTGTTTATATTTAGGGATACCTCATTTTTGTTTATATTTAGTACTGCTCAATTATTGCTTTCCACTGAACCCAAGTCTGTACTACCCTATCCAGGGATTGAACTCACAAATACTATTTCCCAAATTTCACAAACCAAAGTTTTAATCCACTTAGTGTCTCTATGTCGAGCAGTGTGTACTTGGAATCAGTGAAAACAGGGCAATACTAAATAAGAACTTGACGACATATCCCTTAGATATAGACAGAGAAGCGAAAGCCATCCCCCCCGTAGATTTTAATTAATAGTTCACTTCGACATTCTTTGAATAATACCGTGATCGACAAGTATCTGAGGAAGACAGGTGTGTCCAACAGACGACACATTGTGATAACAGCAACAAAGATGAGGACAATAGTCAGATGTAAATAATGTAAGTAATGATAACACCTCATCTCAAAAATTCAAACTGAAAGTTATTCATATAGGTTAATTTGGGAATACTTTTAACAACTCTTGGAAAGCGAGTTTTTTTCTCTGCTGGATATCGGATTTGAGTTGAGTGTTAATGGGGTTGATATTTCATTAATCGTATCAGCTTGTCTCCTTGATAATACTTGAGAGACGAGTGAAGGGTTTTTTTTTTCTCCCAATTTGTAATCCTCCTGTCATTTCGAAATCAAATCAACCTCTGCTATCGATTCTTAAAAATGTATCACAGTTTTTTGGATTTAGTTTTCCTACCCACAAATTCGCGTTTCTAAACTGCTTGACATCTTTCTTGCCTTCTTAAACGGGGAATATCTAATATATCTGTAAAGCCTTTGGATTCACAGGATTTCTCATTTCAATCGAGTGACATCTCCCAATTACTTTAGTGAGCACTTGAGAGGGTCAAAAATTGCTTTTATCCAAAGTGAATATTTCATACCAATGGGTTTAAAAGAATCCAGTTTCACCTTTGCGATCTCCGGTTTACTAATTCCCCGCCCCCCTACCATCTACTTATACATATAAATGAAAATATTCCATAATTCCCACTTGTTAAAATTCTTCCCACTTGTCTCTTATCACATTCTCCCTCTTAAGAAAAAAGTGGTTGATTTTTGATTGATACGGATGTTCGATGGACACATCGCCGTGGAGTAGAGTTTAGTCAATTAATCTTGCAGGTTATTTGTATTGTAGTGAGTTCAATGCGCGCTACTGGGTGTATTTAACTCACTAAAATAAAAATGACTGGCTAAAAGTCCATTAGTGCCAAGTCAAAATCTTCTTTTTTTGGGAAATGTATATATATATATATATATATATATATATATATATATATATATATATAAATGGTGGTACTCGCTTGGAAAAACCTCGGATAGCTCAATTTCTAGTAGTGCAAATCGGCACCCAAGGAAAAATGGGGAATAAAAAAAAGAAAGAACCAAGAACATTAAACCAAGGCGAAGACAATCGTCCAGTGTTCAAGCACCAAGTTCAATGAAAGAAAATAAACCCCAAACGAGTAAACAAACAACTACGTAAAGTGCTCAATACACAAAGTAGAGCAAAACCTAAGATAATCCTAAGGAGCTAGGCAAAAACCTACCCAGGTTTCACCTAAACGGATCGTCAGGGTAATGCCGGCCTTACCCTGACGATCCGTTTCGCGTGAAACCTAGGTAGGTTTGCCTGGCTCCTGGATTATATATATATATATATATATATATATATATATATATATATATATATATAATTAATGAGATCAAAAGATTTACCTCATACAGATGATCATTTCGACTATAAAAAGTAGTTTTTCCCTGGATTTATCAATGCAAATACATTTATTAAAACTGCAAATACATTTACTAAAAAATACAAATACATTTACTAATTTTTTTCATTGATAAATCCAGGGAAAAACTACTTTCCCATGGACGAAATGATCATTTCTATGAGGTAAATTGTTTGGAACTCATTAATTGTAATTCACTTACATGCTCTATAATAAAAATTATATTGAGCTCTCTTTTGTAGATCAGTTTTAATATTTTATATTAATAGGATCTATTCGGATTACTTACCCACGGATTTCTTTATATATATATATATATATATATATATATATATATATATATATATATATATATATATAAAACTGAGTCTCAATTTAGTACCTGGAGATTGCGTTGTGCTTGAAAACTCCGAGTAGTGCTACTGGCGAAGATAAAAATATATATTTATCAATATATAGCTTGTAGCTCTGTTAATAAAATAGTGCATCGAGCACTATTTTATTAACACACACACACACACACACACACACACATATATATATATATATATATATATATAAAAGTGGGCATTGAAGTCAATACCCAGAGGTGACAGTGCGTTGTGTTTTTGCTCAACTTTTTATATATACATGTCAGTGATGCATTGTGGCTAGTGTATTGCATTGTGGATAGTCCATTGTATTATTTTAACAGTTATCATGGTGAGCGTGATTTATTAATTTGTTTATTATTTACTTTTTTCCCCATTTATTTTTGTGGATTAATTTATTTTACTTTTTTATTTATTTTATTTTATTCATTTATTTTTGTTTGTTCGTGTTCGTTTTCAGTTTTTGATTTTTAAGTAGAATAGTAAAAATTTGTTTTCGTATCTGCACTTTGAGATGAGTCCTGATCATTTTTGTAGTAGTTTGTTTTGGTCTGGGAAGGTAATTATGGCTAATATTTTGGCCAGGCAGAGTTTAATATTATGTTATTATGTATTACTATTGATAGATATATATGAATTATAGTACAAATAATTTATTCAAATTATATCTCCGAAATTCAAACATGGAAAATATGGAAAAGAACATCAGCCTACAACAGTCAATCCAAAAATTATAAACTTTCTTTTACTATATTCTGTAGGCGTTACTGTAGTTTCCTTTCTGTGTTTGATACATGGCTCTCCACAATTTCCTATCCTTTGTAGCTCTTAATAAATGTTGTCTTTTTGTTATTTCTCCTAAACCCTTTTCAGCCATCCATTTACTTAAGCTCACTAAGTATATTATGCGTTGTTTACTTTGTCACTCTTGCCTTCAATTTGTCCTGTGAGTATTACATTTTCCAAGTCATCTTTCCTCATTATGTACCCTAGAAATTTCAACTGTCTCTTCCTGGTGTTAAGTATAAGTTTTCTTTTTTATTTCCATTTTCTCTAAAACTTCGTCGTTGCTCACATATTTGGTTAATGGTCAATGGTTTCCTCAGCATCCTTCTGTGGAACAACATTTCTATTATGGTACCTGCCTCATGGGAATGAACTCTTCCTCCTTTCATAAATACCAACCTGCGAGACTTCCTGGGAGACAGTCGAGACGCTATCTCAGACTGTGTGCGACTTCTGTCGAACTCTCTGCTTTGGCAGAGGAACCCGGACGAGGCTTTACGGAAGGGCAAAGTTTCGTCCGGGGAGGTAGACAGATCCCGAACACACTTATGCGGGTTCTAAGGGAATATTTTGGGCCAAGCCCACGGGCTCGGAGAAACCCACGTTAAACTCGGCCTTGTGCCGCATACATTTCTCGTGGGGGGACTGTTAAATATCGGCAGTCGAAACGCAGTCTCTGACTTCTGTCGAACTGTCTGCTTTGGCAGAGGAACCCCAACGAGGCTTTGCCGATGGGCAAATTTTCGTCCAGAGAGGTAGATAGGCCCTGAACTCATTTATACGGGTTCTAAGGAAATATTTTTGGCCGAGCCTACGGTCTCGGAGAAAACCACGGTAAACTCGGTCTTGTACCACATACATCCCTTGTGAGGGGGAGGGCTGTTAAATATAGCAGTCGAGACGCAGTGTAACCTGACGGTTTGAACGGACACTTCTATCTGCTGACTAATCACACTCTTACTTTGTATATATCTGTTATTTCAATAGACTTGTTTTAACCAAACTTTTTCTTCCCGTGTCTTTCTTCTGGCCCCTGACAGGTCAACAACAATTTCTATTGCTTCATGTCTTATCTTCAGCTTCATGAGGAGACTGTCCAGCATTCACTGCCATATAGCAGGACAGATATCATGTTACAGTTTAGTACTATTTTCTTTGTTTCTTCTGTAGGAATTCCTGTAATTTCCTGTCTGTGTTTGCTAGCAACACTGTGTCATCTGTATATCTAATGTTGTTAAGATTGTGACCACTAATAATGAATCTTGGTAGGACGTGTAATTCTCTCAGAATCGACTACAAAGTTTGGATAAGTCCGGTGAGAAGACCCTTCCTTGTCTTACACTTCTGTCTACATTTGTATATTTATTGAATTCATTTTCTATTTATTCTAATATCTTTCCCAAATAAATCAAGTTAACCTAAAAGTTCAAAAGTTTATTTGCGTCGTACTCAAAACGCGTCTTATTGCGTCAAATTGCGTCGTAATCAAACTAATACTTGAACAAAAATATTACGATATTGTTCAAAAGTTAAGCGTCTCTGTATTTTTTTCTGTTCTGATGTAAACTGTATCCGGAGTGTATTGTATTTCTTTCCTTTTGTATTGATTCCATTAATACAACCTTTATGTGTCCGTAGATATTCCTTTCGGAACGAAACGCATCACAATTCGTTTTTTGTCTTGCAATTGTTTTACTCACTATTACGCTACTGATATATGTTTGTATATCTGAATTTTCACGCATGTACACACACACACACCCACACACACACACACACACACACACACAAATAAATATATAGATATTATATATGTCTAATATATCTATATCTATATTATCATATAGATATAGATATATTAGGCAGATATTCGTAGACAACTCAAATATATACAGAGAGCCCTAAAATCATCAAGGGGGTTGAAAGTTTAATAATTTTTTTTTAATTTAACTTTCAATAGTTTTCTTTCAGATCATTCATAAAAGAGGCTTTTGAAATTAATCATGTAAAAATACACGACTGAAAAACGAACACCAATGTAGTGAACTCTTTCTAACAAAATCAAGGAACGATAATTCAAACACAGCGAGCATTATGCTGTGAGAAATTCTCCAAGTTCAGTAAGTGACTTTCCACGAAGTGGCATATCACGTTCAGTTAGGAACGAAGATGTAATGGACTGAGTAAGGGAGAGAGTCGAAGAAGATACGAACGAATCAACTCGATGGCGGTCTCAACAAGTTTGGATCTCTCGGACGTCACGCCAACAAAATTTTTAATACATTGACCAGTTTCCGTACAACAAGATGGGGCAACAGCACATACTATAAGGGCCACCAATCAACTTCTCAGTTAAATTTTGGGGAAAAGAATAATTTCTCAATGTTGCGGCATAAACTGGCCACTACGTTCCTCGGATCTGTTCTTCCTATGCGGGCATCCCAAATAAAAAGTTTATGTTAACAAGATTCTTCAAAAACTGAATGACAATACTCGGACAAAGATCAAAGCAGTAGAACCTGAAACACTGAAGACTGTGATTGAAAATGCTTTAGAAAGAATACGTGCGTCTAAAGCTGAAAATGAAAGCTACTTAAAATGTATAATCTTTCTCAACATTTGTATATTTATTTCCCACATATATTCTATATAATACTATGATATTTGGAATTAAAGTTAAAAAATAAGTGTTATTAAATTTTGAAAACTCTTGGTGATTTTTGGGACACCCTGTATATTCCAAGCGGTAAAAGACTACAAATAAGTGAAGCCATGGTTATAAAAAAAACAACTGCATAAAATATCTTTTTATACTAATACTCTTGGAAAGCTATGAATTTCGCTTTCCTTGCACTATTGTTAGTATCGGCTGAAGCGGACAATTCCATCTATCATGTTTTATTTTAAGATTGTCAGACATGTCAGATAATAATCTCCACGGACGTCGGTACAATAAGCCCACTATGAGTCTTACTTTTTTTTTCTATTACACTTGAAGAATGGTTGGTTGATTGTGGGTATCATGCTGATTCAGTCAGAGCATCTCTAGTGAAAGTGGGGCTATGACTTGGCGGTGTTCATCTTTAGCCAAGTAACATAAGACGGTCCGTATTTACATGATACCATCAAGAGGGGCGCAGATTTTCATCAACGATGGAGTAGAGCATAGGAAGAGTCAGATTCACTCTCCCACCCGCTGCTTTTCCCAAACTGGTTGGAAATGAAATTCGACTTCGAGGTTCATATTCTACACAGGTAACCGTTACACCGCCGACCCCACCCCAGGCATCCTTTTGGACTTCAAGAATTCTTTAAGTTAGACGCCTAACCAAGGACGCTGCTTGGCTTTTTGAAGAGACTCTTGAAAAAGTGCTTAGAGCAGAAAATGCCCTTATAATTGTGATTTCCGAACGTGATTGTCTGAATCTGAAAAACATTGATAAGAACTGGCACTTGAAACATTTCACCGTCGTGTTTACAGAGAAAAGAATAGGAATGTTTAGTGTAGAAGACCAGTCAATTCCTACCCCCTCTCTTTCTCTCTCTCTCTCTCTCTCACACACACACATATATATATATTTTCCTCACTGACAGCACGACTCGAAGTTTCATGCACAACGTGACCTTCATTTGCTGAGTATAGACTGGCCGTTATGTAATTTAGATTTAATATATATATATATATATATATATATAAGAAAAATAGAGTCTTAAGATGTGATATATTTATGAGATAAATTGCTCAATATTAGAGATAGAGCGTGTGTAAATATAAAAGTGAACATAGAAGTCAACACTTAGAGGCAACTGTCTGTTTCATGCTAGATGCAATCGTCAGGCCACGAGTGCTGTTATTTTTCTCGGCTATTTATATATATACAAGTCAGTGGTACATTGTGGGTAGTCTATTTTGGCGGTTATTTTACCGGAAGTCGTTTGCTTATATATTTATTTGGGTTAAATCATTTTGCTTGTTTTTATTTATTTTTATTTTTATTTCTTATCTTATATATTTATTTATTTTTTATTTTAATTTTAATCGGTGTTTTTATTAACGTAGTAAAATTTTGTTTATATCGCTTATTTAATAGTTTTGTTTTGGTTTGGGAAGATAATTAAAGCTATTTATTCAATTTTGGTGTTGATTGTTGTAGTTTATTCTAACTATTATTTTGGCGGGAGCAGTTTTTAATTTGTTTATTACTTCATGTATTTATTTTGATTGATTATCTTTATTTTTTTGCGTTTAGTTTATCGGGATCAGTTTGTTAGTTTTTTTTTATTTATTTGGATGAATTTAGGTCAATTTATTTTACTTGTTATTATTTATTTATTATACTGCATATTTTCTCTTTCCGGTTTTAGATTTTTAAATGAAGTAGTATCTTTTTTTATCGTTGTATAACAGTTATAGCTATTTTTTTTTGTTCGATTTTTGGTTTGATTTTTATAGCCTAACTAATATTTTGGTCACGATGGTTTGGTAATTTGTTTATTATTTACTTTATTTATTTGGGTTCACTGATTTTTTTCTTATTTTTTATTCTATTTAGTCTATTCTAACAGGTGTGATTTGGTAATTTGTTTGGATTAATTTATTTTGCTTATTTTATTGTCATTTTATTTATTTATTTTTATTTTATTTTATTTTTTCCGTTTTCGATTTTTAAGTAACGTAGTAAAAATTTGTTTTTATGTCTGCATTTTGAGATGAGCTCAGATCTTTTATTTAATAATGTATTTTATCCTGGGAAAGTAATAATAGCTATTTTTTTCCTCCAAGCAAAGTTTGCAAGTTTTTGATTGGTTGTTGTAGGCTGATGATCTTTTCCTTATTTTTCAAGATATTTTTGGTGTGATGTGCGTTTTGTTTTTAATTTCCCAGATATACTTAGAAAGTATTGTGCTGTTCGCATATTTACTATTTGTGAAATATGTTTTGTGTGTATAATTTCTTTGTTTCCAGGGTCCTTTAGTTACTCCTACGTATCCTTTTTCTTCATTATCTGATTATTTTATCGTGGCTTGGTATATTACGTTGTTTTGTAAACAATTAACGTTTAAGGGGCATTCGTTCTTTATTCTACAGTTGCACGTGGGTTTAATTTGTTCGTGTGGTTTGTTGATAATTTTCCTGTTGTGCTTTTTTTTATTATTTGTGCCATGTTCTCGGTGCAACTGTAGCTGATTTTTACTGTGTTTTTTTTTGAATATTTTGTGTAGGGTGCTTGATTCCGGAAGTGTTTGTGTAAGAGTTTGAAGAATATTTTTCCTACGTTTGTTTTTACGTTTTTGCTGTACGGTGGGTTGAACCATATCATATTTCTTTTCCTGTTGGCTTTTTTTTTGTATTTTGTGGTGAGTATGTGAGTGTTGCTGGGAAATCGCTATCTTTTAGGGCTGTTTCGTAGTCTTTCTTAGCTTTGTTAAATATGGATTCTTTGGAGGAATTGTCGGAAAGCCCGTGGTTAATCGATGTTGGTATCTGTTTGATTATAGAAGGCGGGTGGTTGGAAGATGTGTGTATATAGAGTTGTTTATCATTGGGTTTTCTATATGGTTTATATGTGCCTTTTCTTAGGTTGAAGGTAACATCTACAAAATCTACTTCGTTTAGGTTGGTTTTTATATCTATGTCGAATCCGTTATTTTTAAAAATCTTTATTATTGCTTTTCTAGTTTTGTCTGTGTTTTGTTTGTTATAGTTTCTTAAGATAATGAGATCTTCGTCTTTGTAGAGTCCTATGTCATTTCTCTCTATTATTTTGCTTAGTTCGTGTAGTAAGTAAATACCTATGATTTCGCATGTCTTGAACCGTCAAAGCTTCCCATTGTAGTGTCAAATATCCCATCTTTCTTTATCCATGCTTCTTCATTGTGAAATAGTAATGATTTGCGGGAGTGCTTAATGATGTCGATTTCGTTTGGTTTTATTATTATTTGTTCCTGAGCTAAGTTGATGGCCTTATCCAACATGCGTTCTGTTATGGATGGGTAAAAATTTCTTTTATGTCTAATTGTAGGAATTGGCAATTTTGTTTGTTATTTATGCTGTGGAACCAGTCAATAGTTGCTTTTGTGTTTTTCCACTGGTTTTCCTAACTTCTTCCTAAGTTCAGAATTAATTCTTTCTAGTATTGTTTTACTTATTTTCCCTAGTTCGCTTTTGGCTGGGTTCATGAGTCTGCATGCAGGGTTGGTTTTGAAATTTTCTTTGTGGTCTTTTAATGTGATAAAGGCTTGCGCCTTGCTGGTGCAACTTATTCGGTCATCTAGGTCTAATTTTTGGGCGATTGTTTTAGCTTCCTTATTGATATCGTGTTCTATTGTTTTGGGTGCCTTTTTGTATGTTTTGGGTATGTTGTCTTTGAGTAATTTATACAAAACAAGAAATTTATACAAACTAAGACCCCCCCTACGCACAATAAATTAACATATTTAGTTCCGACGACAATTCTTCCTCCCGCTACGATAAAAACCACCGATGTACGCAACCATATATAAATCCAAAATTTAAAATTAATCAGTTTGTCTGACGATCGCAAATAGCGTGAAATCCAGGGTTACAAACTCACACCAATCCAACTATATATACATATATATATATATATATATATATATATATATATATATATATATATATATATACGCTTCCCTTCTCGATTCCTGTTGTACTTCCATCCCAGACTCTTGTCGCGCTACGCAGCTCTGCCCTCTTGGCAACTCTGACTGATCATGCAGGAGTGTCTATTAACGTCTCTTTCTCTCCTCCCCCACCAAAGAACCTCCTACAAACATAATATATTTCTGTTATCAACGAGCAGACAGCAACTCGTTCCGTGATTTCCTCCGCGACGTGGTTTTTATTCACTCCGTTCAAAAATGTGTGTCTTAGGTCGCCTCTTGTGTAAAAACTGGCATCGGGGCTTTCATACCTGCAAGAAAATATAAAGTTAAATCGCTCTCATCTTCTTGGTTCTCAGGTGATTGCTCAGCTGCTATAGCCCATAGGAATCACTTATTCCCTCTGTACCGAAGCGATATGTCTGATTGCAACAGACGTCTCTTTGTCTCTGCCCGTAATGAGTGCAAGTGTGTCCTCAATGAAGCAAAGTTACTATTTGCTGAAAGAATGAAACAACGTATTGTATCAAGCAAGTTTGGTTCTAAAGATTATTGGGGCTCTGCAATAATGTGCTGAACAACAGCAGATTCACAATATCTCCTCCATTAAATCAATTTGAGGTCATGAGTTCCTCAGCTGATAAATCTGAATGCTTTGCTCGGAAATTCTCATCAAATTCAAAGCTCGACTCATCCGGAATACCTACACCTGATTTTCTCCCTAGAAGTGAGGCTCTATTGAGTGAGATGTGGATAACCCCATCAATGGTATTGGGCATCATCTCTAAATTAGACTCTCATAAGGCAAGTTTTGGGGACGGGATTCCAGTCGTGGTCCTGAAGAAATGTGCTCCTGAGATTCCCCCAGTTCTCTCCAAATTATATAACTATTGTCTCGCTGACTCTTGCTTTCAGCCCGATGGAAGTCCTCATCTGTTGTTCCTGTTTTCAAGAACTCTGGTGACACCTCTGACCCCTCTGACCCATCTAACTACTGTCCTATTAGTCTACTACTACTCTTTGGTAAAGTCTTCGAGGATTTAATCAACACCGAAGTGGCTAAGCACCTTATATCCCATGATTTACTCTCTGTCAAACAATATGGTTTCCACTTTGCCCGGACTACCGCTGACGTGCTCACGGCCATAACTGAATTTGTACACCAAGCATTTGACAATAACAGAGAAACTCGAGCTGTGGCTCTAGACATCTTTAAATCGTTTGATAGGGTTTGGCATGCTGGTCTTCTTCGTAAGCTTCAGGGATACGGTATTACAGGACGATTATTTGATTTAGTACAATCATTCATGTCAAACTGTGAAATAAAATTTGTCCTAAACGGCTTCTCCTCTGGGCCCTTTCATACGAACGCTGGTGTTCCCCAAGGCTCTGTCCTGGGTTCCACACTGCTTCTGGTCTTCATCAACGATCTTCCTGATGTCATCAGTTCCCAAGTAGGCATCTACGCAGACGACACTTCTATTTACTTCGGTCTCAATAGTAAATCCGGCATCGCTGGCAAAACTAACCTGGCCGTTGGTTACGAAAAAGACTTCCAGTCTGTGGTTGACTGGTGCAGGAAATGGCTTGTAAAATTTAATACCTCCAAAACGAAACTGGTCTCATTGGCAGTAGTGAGGGTGGAACAGTAGACGCTATCGAGGCCAGCGCAACCGACAATTTCGGGAGCTCGGTAATTTTTGTCCTTAGGCCCGGGTATACGCGATCGGGTTCCCCATATTCAACCTGACCTTGTTTCACATCTCGTCTCAGTGGGGAGACAAAGGTAAATATACTTACTTGATGAGGCCTAGTTAAGAAAAACAAAATACTGAGAGGTGACCGATCCCGGTGGAACAGCTGTTCGCGGCTGTACCACCACCCACTCCGTTGCACTAGAGAGGGGAGATCGGTAGTTATACCGATACCCACACAACAAACGGTTGCTGGGGCTGGGCAATTTTAGGCCCTGGCCAGGTTTTACGCGCTCGGGTTCCTCACATTAAACCTGCACTTACAAACCAGTACCAAACGATTGAGACTTCCAGGAAAACGCCTTCAAAATGAAACTGCTCCCATTTACCCACCACAGAGAAGCCTCCGTGCCTCCTATCAGAATGGGTGATGTCCAACTCCACAAGAGCGTCTCTCTGCACCTTCTTGGTCACGGGCTTTCCACTGACAACTATATTGAATCAATAGCTTCATCTACCATAAAGAAAGTTGGTTCTCTGTGTCACCCAGAAGGTTTCTCACATATCTGATTTCCTCTGTGTTTTCTACAAAAATTTTCATGACAACTGCTCAGATGAGCTACTTTCTCTGCTTTCCAAACTGAATGAATTTAATCGTGCTACTAGGTTGGCGTCTCGGTCCCACCCTTTCACTCTCGAAACAGTTAAATTTAACCGCCTCTTCTACTCCAACAGCTTCTCTCGCACTTCCCGACAGTGGAACTCCTTTCTCTCTACTTGCTTCTCTGTTAGCTATAATCTTCAAATATAATGTCAATCGAAATCTTCTGATGCCTTGATCCTGATCTCCGTTCTTTTCTATATCCTTTCCTCAAATACCCCTTTTTACTTGTGCTCACACTCTCTGTAACTCCTTGCGTACTAGTAGCACTCTCGCCTTGCTTGGGTGAAATGCTTAAAAAACAAAAGAATAAGATGAGTTCTTTCAGTCACATTAACTCTATAAACATATGACCTTAGCACACAGTGTCGTGATTCAGTTAAATTAAGAAGACGAAAGAGCAAACAAAACAAAACCTGCCACTTTTAAAGCGATATCTCTAGAATATCCAATGTCTTATTAACAGTTAGAAATGATTTTGATGGATTGAATGAATTGCATTTAATTCAACCGGAATAATTAAGCGTTTAGTTGTTTTGAAATTGACTCGATCTGAAAAGTAGGTACGTTTTCTTTCAAGTTTCCGAGTGAAACTGAATCTAAATGAGGTTTTGGCAATATCTCATTAGTCACGTTAGAAAGATTAGTGTGTCCCCAGTTAATTCAAAACGGATCTTTTATTTCCTTAGAACCAAAACAGGATGGACGAAATGCAATTCTACCAACAGATTTTTCAACTACATTGTAGAACATACTGATCTGATCCAGGACAAATGGAAACAAGGAAAATTCGTTATAACGTGTCACATAAGTATCACTCACTCACTCACTCACTCACTCACTCACTCACTCTATCTATCTATCTATCTATCTATCTATCTATCTAGTTATCTAGTATTAATTTTTAAGAGTTTTTAGGTGGCAAAATTCCGTAGTTTACTGATGGAAAGGCATTTTTGGCAAGCAGATTTCTGTCCTAGAGTGCTAGATATCAAAAGGTAAGGACATTTTTAATAGAATTAATGTGGAGAAACTTGTCACTTAACTGAGTGGTGTTATTTCAGTCATGCCGACTTCAAAGTTTCGTGAGCGCATTGTTCTAATGTCTCCACTCTTCAGGGCTGAAATAACATCACTCAGGTAAGAGACAAGTTTGTCCACATTAATTCTTTCTCTCCCTCTCTCTCTCTCTCTCTCTCACACACACACACACACACACACATCTATCTATCTATCTATCTATCTATCTATCTATCTATCTATCTATCTATATGAAGAAATATAGTTTTAAGGTGAGCTATATTTATGGGATAAAGTGCTCAAAATCAGAGATAGAGCGTATGTAAATATAAATATGAACAGGCGGCTTGACGATTGCGTCCAGCATGAAACAGCCTGTCGCCTCTGAGTGTTGACTTAGTAATAAACTTAGTAATAATAAAGTAATAAAAATGTTGGATTAAAAAAATTCTTTAGAAATTGTTTTGTTTATGTTTTGGATACGAAGCTTTCGAGAAAAATATCTTAGTGAGAGATTGTGCTTTCACTAAATAGAAAAAAATAGGGCCTTGCTGAACTGTGACGCACTTCTACAAAGGGAGACGCGTGTTCGATTACTACCGGAGAGCACATTTTCTTTAGTAAAATTCCTTGAATACGCTGGACATTTTATGGAAAATATTTTTTTTTACAAATAAAAAAATTCAAATGCTTGTTTTTAAATGTTTATTATAAATTAGTATAAACAATTTTCTTTAAGTGTTTATATCGTAAATTTTATTAAAAATTATGCGTTTAAATCTACAGAATCTTTTTACGGTGGAGGCCAACTGATTATTTTGTTTTATGAATTATATATTCATGAAATTATTTTAATTTTAAGTTTTAATGCTTTTACAAATAATATAAAAGAAAAAAATATAAAAGAAATTACTCACTTTACTATTTTTCTTTGGTACAAAATTTTCCCTATTGATAGCACGCACTGCAATAAATCGTTATATTTTGGAAATGAAAATACATTCACTTTTGGTCCATTTTGTTAATTCCTGTTGCATTTTAGGACTGGCATCTTTTTGTAAATTAATTCAGTGAAAATATTTACAAAACAAATAAAAAATCAAGCCGAGTCAAGAAAACAGTAAAAATTAATGAAAGTATTTCTCCGAGTTGATACTACATATAATGACGTAAGCAAATAAGTCCTGCCCATCGAACAAACCTTCTATCACGGTGGTGTTGCCCGGAATCACACCAGATGATATACAAGAATCAATCAATAGGTCCGTATCTTGGCATGAAGTTAGCTGAATTTTGATCTAAAAGTTTCACTACATAATTTTTGATTATTATAAGTAGCGGCTTCATTTTCTGGCAAACTTCCTCAGTGGTGAACAGCAGGTAGAGAACGATTTCTCAAACTAGGCGGGAATTTCAAACAATTAAATTTTAAAATGCTATTTAAAATCCACAATGAGTAAATGGAACTGTCGAGAAAGTCCTGGTTCCATTTTATTTTACTTTTTTAATCATTTCACCCCAAGCAAGTTAATAAAGCTACTAAGACACAAAGGTGTGACTGAGTGTTAGAGAATATGAGAAAAAAAAAACACTATTAAAAGCCGGGAACAATAAAAGAATATGAATTAAGAAGACGGAAGATAATGATTAACAATGCATTTACATTTTTGAAGATCAAAATTGACTAGGAAGCAAGAAGCGAAAGGCACGATAGAAGAAACTGTTAACATAGAACTTGCGGTTACATTTATCTATTTCAACTGTAAAATGATGAGGATGTAGGGATATTATTATTATTATTATAAATAAATAAAAATAAAATAATAATAATAATTATGAAAATTATAAATAAAATAAAATAAAATAATAACATAAAAACGTATAAAATAAATAAATTAAAAATAATAAAAATGCTCCCAGCATGCAACAAAAACTGTTCCTGCTGGAAATAGGATACATCCCGCCATAAGACGTTAAATTCAATCTCTTCACCATGAATCCTGGTACAGGCAACACGTATCCACCTTCTCTGTGTGATATGACTTGTAATAATACAGAAGAATTTCTCCCTTTTATCACATGTAACATAACACAATTGTATTCTTAAAAATACATACACCAATACACAAAAAAATATAAATTGTATGAATTTAACATACAATTTAACATGCTTTTTTCCGTTATTTGTGTACGTTTTATTTCCTGTCAAGTATGTTTTTATCTCCGTGAACACAAGGCTAATTTCTACTGCCATGATGTGAGTGACAACCCCACAAGATCTTGGCCCCAAATCTAGTACTGAGCTTAAATTTATAAAATCAAGATTCCATAGAAGAAAGTTCACCAGAACAATTACTATGAAAATATTTATAGAAAAGATATACGAAAGCTACGTTACGTCGGTGTGAAAGTGTTGTAGCATACTTACGGACGATAATGGGTTATGTCCCTATTCACATAAATACGGTAGTAAATACTGTATGTTAGTCTGCAGTTGGAGATTCATTGGGGAATTCACTTGACTCACTTCATATTACTTCTCCGCACCGCTGGCGAATCTTATATGTGTTGTTCTTATCCTAAGTATTATCGTTCATTACCAACCTTTGTTTGATTATTCTATTCAGTAACGTTCCCTGGGTTACAATATTTTGGCGACGAAAATTAGCCAAAATTACAACAGAAGGTGACTGAAGACGAGATGACAGTTCGGGGCCAATAACATTGCATATTCTCTAAATATATAAGAGGATCACCAGACCAGATGTGGTAGCGATATTCAAAGCAAGGACGTAAGATAGATTCTGGCGAGAAAATGGTTTAGCACGGCACAGTGAACCAACTGTCCTTGCAGCAGACCTAGCAATTTATTCAATATAATCTTTCCAATTCATGTCAGCGGAAAACCTTAGTCCGGAAAGGCACAATTAGGCACTCTCCTGAAGTCTACAAACCCTGTCAAATGCCTTCGAAATATCCAAAGCAACAGCCCAAACTTCGCCATTCTTATCTAAAGCTTGATATACTCTTTCAGCAATAATTGTTAATACATCAGCAGTTGACCTTGAGAAGTGTAAGTCTTATTGCTTATCTGAAAGATAACCCTGCGAGGCGAGATGCTTAACCAATTCAGAATTGATTAGTGCCTCTAGTAATTTGCCTAAAAGAAGTAGAAGGCTAAGAGACCGATAGGTAGAAGAATCAGACTGTTCACCTGAGTTCTTAAAGATTAGAACTACAGAAGAGGATTTCCAACAAGCAGGAAAGCAAGAAGCAGCACGGTATTTATTGTAGAGGTTAGAGAAAACAGGAGCCAGTTCAAGAGCACATTTCTTAAGAAGTATTGTAGGGATACAATCAAGCCCACATGCTTAGTGAGGATCCAATTTAGGGATGAAAGCCGATATATGCATATCACTTAAAAAAGAATCAGTTCTAGGTTGAAAGTCAGCTAATGCCAAACCAAATGAGTCAAGAGTAGAATTTGAAGAGAATTTACGAGCAAAACATTCTGCTTGATCAGCAGAAAATGTTAGCACGAGAACCAAACTAGTTAGAAGCTCAGTGCCTCATTCTATCAGCAAACAAAAACTTACTCTTTGAGGACACGTTTACCATTATTAAGAGCAGATGCAAATAGTCGCATGTTGTGATTCCTGTGGGCTATAGCGGTTGAATGGCCGGTGTGAACCAAGAATAAGATTGTGGTTTCACCTGGTATTTACAAGAAGGTTCAAAAGCATCGATGCTGGCTTTAACCGAAAAAGAAGAAACCTCAATAGGAAGGTTAAGAATAAAGTCACGAAATAATTCCCAATCAGTACGCTAGTAACAGAGAGAAGTCTTGTGAACAAGAGGTCCCTTTCAAAAAGACAACTCAAAATAAATATCAGCAGATACTTCGGCGCGATCCGGATCACCAAGGGGACAGAGTTGTGATACTCGACAAGTGCATGGAGAGGAGGTCAAGAACAAATTAAGTAAAGAAGAATGTTCATTAGATTTATTAGGGAAACGAGGAGGGAAATCCGCTATTTGACAGGGAGATTGAGAAACGGAAAAATTAAAAGTCTGATTACCGCCAACATTAGTAACATTAGAATACTTAAGCCGCTTGAGGCGATGAGCCTTAAAATCACCAAACATAAAAATCTTCGCAGAGAGAGAGAGAGAGAGAGAGAGAGAGAGAGAGAGAGAGATTTCTAAGAGAGTTTCTACAGCATGACCTTGAAGAAACAAGGATCATTTAGAGGGAGGGAATAAAAAAATAGAAATAAGAAAAAAAAAAATAAAGGAAACGGATTATGCTTGTCAATTCCGTCATGAAGTTTTTTTTTTATTTCGAGAAAGATAATTAAGGAAATATGATCCTTACCTGATCTTTCCTGCCATCAAACCGAAAGACATTTTTTTAATGAATAATGCCATAGATAGAATTTCGTTTGCAGAAACATTGCAGGTCTAGATGTCAAGTTTACCAAATTTTGGGATTTAAGTTTTAATGTTTAGGGATTTAGATGTAAGATGCTGAAAGTACTTGACCCAGTCAGGAAAGGGTTCACTGCATAATTTTTATATCTGATCATTTGGTCAGACTTTGGGAAGTTTGCTGCGTGATAAATTTTTCCACGCCTCGTATATTCCTGTTTTTTTTTACCCATATGTTTGCTGAATAATCAGGAATCGAAACCTTATCCTACACGCTATTGTTTGTCCGATATTCACCAATTTTGTTGACCTTATGTCAGACGTATCAAAGTCAGTGCATATTTACAAAGACGTCTGCCGCTGAACGATAGTGAAAAGCCGTGTCATATAAGGCATTGCATGAATCTGATCATCTACTGGTATTCAAATATTTTGGTTTTGTACTAGACTTAACGTCTGGAAATAAAAGAACAGTCTCGTTCTCTAAAGCGTAGTGGATAGAGTATAAAAAATTATAAAATAAAGAAAATGTAAACTTATATAAAAATAATTAAAAACTAAATAAAAAAACAATTATAAAAATAAAGCCAAGTGCGTTGTAAAAACTGCTTGAATAAATTTGATGTTTAAAACTTTATATAAACTGTTATGCAATATGAATCCACATTTGGCAGGTGAATAAGGGAAGCAACAGAAATAGTGTTCTACAGAAGAATGCTGAGGTTATCATGGACAGAACACGTGAGCAACGACGAAGTTTTAGAGAAAACTGAAACAAAAAGGAAACTCAATGAGGAAAGAGGGCTTGAAAAATTTGATACTCACAGGACAGAATGAAAGCAAGAGGAAAAAGAGAAAACAAGGCATAACCTCTCTAGCGAGCTTGAGTAAATGGATGTCTGAACAAGTTTTAAAAGAACAAACAAAAAAAAATACTAAGAGCTACAAAGGAGAGGAAATTATGGAGAGCCATGGTCGTAAACGTCCTGAAGAGACACAGCCTCTAGAAGAAGATATGTAAGGCTTTAGCCTGATGTTGCAAAAGAAAAAAACAAAACAAAAACAAAACAAAACAAAAAAACCCAAAACAGAAATGAAGTTTGACGGATTATAAAAAAGATACTAGTTTTCAAAATATTTGTAAAATAAAAATGATCAAATCTGATTGTGTGATAACTTGCCAAAGTAAAGTTTGTAAATAGACGTGGTTTATATTTGAAATATTTGATGTGATTTTTTAACCGTTAAGAATAGGAAGGTATGACGCCCAAAGGAATCGATTTTTGATTAAATTTGGAGCCTGTGTTATGGCTACAAAATCAGTTTGATTAAGAGCAAAAGGATGTAACATAACTGAACTAAAAAGAAGGGCCTTTGCTATCACAGGCGGTAAACGCTGGCTGTTTCTACTAGCTGATAGTAGTAGTAGTAGTAGTAGTAGTAGAAGAAGAAGAAGAAGAAGAAGAAACTACAAATTTAGAGAAATATCTGAATCTCTCTATAGCCGTGCAAATTTTTGAAAGTTTGTTACAAAAGATTTGAGGCATTAACCCTAATTTCAAACTTAACCTGAAATTACGAGATTTGTTTCATTTCTGGGCCTCATTTTGTAAAACGAAATTATTAAGTAAAAGAAAACAAACCAAAAACCCAGAGACGCCTGTGAAAATAAGTCTTTCTTCTCAACTCTTTTTGAAAGTCGAATGTATCGAGATAAGTGAATTGTTTTGTTGATAATAATAACGTTTTTTTATGAGCCCAAAAGAATTATATTTTAGAATCATTATGCTTATGTGTTTGGTGCACAAAGGAAATTTTGTAAAATTTTGTATTGTAAATTTTGTATTTTCTATCATTATTTTTTTTTTGTCATTTGATAAATGTAAATTTCTTTCAAGTTTCACACCATACTAAGAGTTTTACGTTTTTTCGGTTCCGCAATGAAATAGTTATAAAAAAAAACAAACTTCTAACAAAAAGGATAAAAAAAAATTGACGTCATCTCTTCTCTTCGTCTAACTTAACAATCCTTTTAAGACAGCTATTCTCTCAGTTATTGATAATTCAGCGATTTTAATCCCTATTGGGGACTCCATCAATGTGAACATTTGCTAGACGAAGTAAAGCACAATTCTGTATTCTTTGAAATTCATATTTATATTACGTAAACTATTTACATGCGGACTATTTTCCTCGTTTTTGTTGTTGTTATCACAACATTTCAGTCGTTGTACCTTTCGGCCTTCAGTGTATGTCGATCCGTGTAACCTAACAGGCTTTCCGAATTGAACATTTTATTTAATCTACGGTGATAGACTGTTCTTGTTCCACTGCCCACATCTCGGGATATCTCGTCTAGTTGTTAATTAGTTATTGCTCGTCCTGTTTCCGTTGAATTCTCCGTAGATTAAATAAAGGGTTCAGTCCGAAAGTCCCTGAAGCTTACACGGGTTAGCATACACCTGATGACGGCCGAAGGACACAACGCCTAGCTTAAGGTGAAATAATTAAAAAAAACAAAAATGATATTATGGTTCACAAATAAACTTAGGAAATATTTAGTATTTAATATAACCGTGTTTAGTAATCCTCTTAGTCCTGGTAAATATTTAATCCTTCGGTTTCAACAATATATCAACAAATTCCTAACGTTTTTGGACGGCATTTCACAAACTTCATATTTCGTAACAGAATTTTCTACCTCTTTCTATATCTCTGAGATGAGGTATTATGATTACTTGCATTATTTACATTATTCAGGCTGTTATCCTCATCTTCATTGCCATATTCACAACGTTTCGGCCGTTGTACGCTCCAGCCTTCTTATGGTGAAATAAGCATAAGCAATTATCGAAAGTAAATTTCCTGAAAACAAGACATTTCATATCAGTTACATATGACACAAATAGTTCAAATATACATATCAAAATCATATCCGGATATGAGGGATTCCGGATATGAGGCACTCCGGATATGAGGGATTCCGGATATGAGGCACTCCGGATATGAGGGATTCCGGATATGAGGCACTCCGGATATGAGGGATTCTACTGTACTTCCTGGATGATATCATATCGAAATAAAGAAAAGATAATTTAAAGTATTGCCCTCTAAACACAAAAGTGGTTGATATCGATCCCTGGGATTAGGTGATACTCTCCAGAGGTCGGTAAATACATGGCGGAGGGTAGATGGGGTTGATAAATGCTTGAGAGTCAAAAGGAGTTGATAAATAAATCGTGGCGATTTACGACTAAAACGCACTAATTTCCAAATAATAATGTCACTGCTACTGCTCATCAAACACATGCTCCCCATTAATGATGGCAGCTAATAAAAAGGTATATTAATTTATTTTTAATATGTTAATATACCTTTTTATTATATATATATATATATATATATATATATATATATATATATATATATATGAGTCCTGAAGATTTCTTTTTTTATGTTGCTGTTAGTTGGTTGTGTTTGTTTAGCGGCATATCAACCTCTATGGGTTATTTAATGGCGAAATCTAGATATTTTGTACGCATTTCTTTGGAGATAATAATGGTTTTAGTGATACAAGTCTTACTATTTAGCCCATAGCTGGGGTAGAAGAGGTGGATTCATACCTTTCCCAAGGATATTAGCGCGTAAGTGAATATAACGAACACAACGGGAATTGGGACTCGGCTCTCCGCTTAAAATTCCTGAGCCATTAACCATTACACCGCCCGCACACCCAAGCTTACAGCACCTGGTAATCCTAATCAGTCACTCAATAGATACTGACGTTGCTTAACTTCGGTGATCTGCAATGAAACAAGCACATACATTTAGTTATCTGGGAAGTGTTATAATAGACGATATAAAAAGTGACACAGAAATCCGAACGAGCACTGGAATAACAAAAGATGCCTTCTAAAAGAAAACAACACATGGTCCAGTGAATAAAGGCGTTGATTAGATCCGCTGACTAGACCCAAAGAGTTGTGAGTTCAATACCAGGTTACAATAGTAGTTAAAAAAAACCCAAAACCAAAATAAAAACTTGGAGAGTTGAATTAAAGGGAAATAACTGAGACATCCGGATGAGGCATGGCAGGTAGAACTAGAACAATTTGCCCCGCTGGACGAAATCAATTATTCGGTTCGAAATTCCAGTCACCTGAAGAAGGCCGGGGCGTACAACGGCCGACACGTTGTGAATATGGTAATGAAGATGAGGATAACAGTACGAATAATGTAAATAATGCAAATAATCATAATACCTCATTTCAGAGATATAGACAGATATATAGAGACAGACTTAAAGGCTGGAGTGTACAACGGCCGAAACGTTGTGAATATGGCAATGAAGATGAGGATAACAGTCCGAATAATGTAAATAATGCAAATAATCATAATACCTCATTTCAGAGATATAGACAGATATATAGAGACATAGACTTAAAGGCTGGAGTGTACAACGGCCGAAACGTTGTGAATATGGCAATGAAGATGAGGATAACAGTCCGAATAATGTAAATAATGCAAATAATCATAATACCTCATCTCAGAGATATAGATATAGACAGATATATTAGAGACAACGACTTAAAATATGGCAATGGATGAGGATAACAGTCCGAATAATGTTGTGAATATAATACCTCATCTCAGAATAGACAGATATATAGAGGATAAAGGCGGAGCGTTCGAATAATAATGTAAATAATGGAATCATAATACCTCATCTCAAAAGACAGAAAAAAGGCCGACCGAAACAAGAATATGGCAATGAAGATGAGGATAACAGTCCGAATAATGTAAATAATGCAAGTAATCATAATACCTCATCTCAACAGATATATAGAGACATAGACTAAAAAGGCTGAAGCTTACAATGGCTGAAACGTTGTGAATATATGAAGATGAGGATAACAGTCCGAATAATGTAAATAATGGAAGTAAAGGAAAAACGACTCAAGGATTAACGCATGGGTAACACTGGATTTAACATGTGCAGTCATCTAGTGGAAAGGAAAGCGATAAGAAAGGACTATTTGCAGTCAGAAGGCTGAATATATGGTGGTCAGCAAGAAAGGCAACGGGAAAATAAAAGCTACAAATTGGCGACGTCAGTATCAAATACAAAAGATGGCGGATATGTATTAATGTCGGAGGCGAATAGGAAATTAAACAAAGTATTAAGAGATATCAAGATTTCATTTGAAACAAAGTGCTGAACTATTATGTAATATCAATCCTCCTATACGGAAACGAATGATGGACAATTTCCCCACAGATGAAGGGAAGAATTGAGGATACAGGTTCTACAGAAGGATGCTGGGACTAACATGGACGGATCGTGTAGGCAGGGAGGAAATTTTAAGAAGAAAAAGGACACTGAAATTTAGGAGTCGCGTAATGAGGAAAGAAGACTTGAAGAATGTGATACTGGCAGGGCATACTGAAGGCAAGAGAGACAGAGAAAAACATCGTGTAACCTCTCTAACGCGCTTGTATAAATGGATGGCAGATCAGGAACTGGGAGAGGACAAATGTTGCTTAGAGCTACAAAGAATAGGAAGTTGTGGAGAGCTTTGATCCCCAATATTCTGAAGGGACCTGGCGAATAGAAAATAAATATTTATTTTATATTTATTTTATTTTTAATATCATGTTTCTATGGTAACAATCTTCAGACAACAGGCTATAAATTTATTGATTTTAACTTTACAGCTGTTCCTCTCGTAGAATTGATCTCACCCAAGGCGAGAGATACCAGTCTATATTGCAATTTAATCACAAGGCTAGCGGGTGGCGAAGAAATGGATTTACGACTTTCTCAAAAGAATTGGTGTGAAAGTGAACGCAAAAGGCTTGAACTCGACGTGTTGACTCCAGTTTCTGCGACGAAAACAGTTAACCCGGACATAATTCAATCTAGACTTCCATTAATTCCATACATTTTTAAGTCCCACAACTACGTACGGTGTTGTAATGCAGTGCGTGTGGCATACGTGACTCAAATTTCTTTCAATGTAGAGTGGAACCTCGGTTCACGAATTTAATTCGTTCCTGAAGGCCATTCGTAACCCGAAAAGTTCGTAAAACGAAAATATTTTTTCCAGTCGGAATCAGTGTAGAGAAAAAAGAGTTACGGTACAATAAAATCGGAAAAGAAAAGCACGGTACAACACTCGAATATATACAACATGGTGGTCGACTGAGAAATTATCCTGTTCTTGTTAACTTGGTTCAGCTATGTTGTTCGTGAACCGAAATTTTGTTCGATAACCGAGGCATTTTCATCTCGAATTTTCTGTTCGAAAACCGATGTGATACGTTCGAGAACCGAGGTTGCTCTGTACTTCCAACCATTTTCACTCAAAGGTTTTAAATTCTGATTTGTCATCCACTCTAATGTTCAGTCTTAGTCCCAAGTTCCATGGGTAAAAGAGAACCCTTTTTAAATTCCTTCAACATGGCTGATGCTAACTTGCAAAATAGTGACTCATTACACTTTTTTTTTTGTCTAATGTTTTCCGCTGACATGAAGTGGAAATATTATAGTGAATCAATTGCTAGGACTCCTGCTAGGAAAGTTCGTTCCATGTGTTGTGCTAGACAATTTTTCTCTCCATAATCTAGCTTACAAATTTATAAGTTTATCATTCATCCTTGGTTTGAATACTGCTACTCCATCTGGTCTGGTGCTCCTGCTATATATTTAGAGATTCTTGATAAAATCCAAAGAAGAATCTGCAATGTTTTTGGTCCTAACCTAGCATTTCAGCTTCAGTCACTTTCCCACTGCCATAACTTAACCTCTCTGTGTATTTTCTATAAATACTTTCATGGTAATCGTTCTGATCAACTTTCTTCTACAGTACCTAGACTTTATGAATTTAAGTGCAATACTAGATTGACATAAGTCGGCAGCTAGGAATGTTAATTTTTCTAGCCTGAATCTATCTTACATATTTATAAGTCTACCATTCATCCTTGCTTTGAATATTGCTCCCACATCTGGTCTGGTGCTCCTGCTATATATTTAAAGATTTTTGATAATACCCAAAGAAGAATCTGCAATGTTATTGATCCTGACCTGGCATTTCGCATTCAGTCACTTTTCTATCGTCGTCACATAGCTTCCCTGTGCATTTTCTATAAATACTTTCATGGTAATTGTTCTGATGAACTTTCCTCTACGGTAATTCGTCTTTACGGATTTAAGCGCAGTACTAGATTGGCGGCAAGGTCTCACCAATTTACAGTGGAATTCGCTAGATCTAACCGTAAGTTTTATGCTAACAGTTTCTTCTATCGTAATTCTCACTTGTAGAACTTTCTTCCGGGTTCTTGCTTTCCTGTTAAAATTAAATGCAATGTCAATCGTTATCTTCTGCCTTCTTACTTCTCGTTCTTTTATTGTCTTCTCTCATTAATTACTCTGTACTACATGGCACAGGAATTGAAATCCCAATCACTATGACAGCAAATTCGCCGAGTAATGATTTAAACTAGGCTATTGTCCAGTGGAACAAGCCTGAACATAGAACTTAGAGCCTTAACCCTAAAATATTTATTTCCTACCTGCTGCTCATTCGGTTTCTGCTGTCACCCTTGACCGCATTCAACACCATTTATCTACCCTTACTGCTGCCGCTGAAGCTTTACTGCCAGTTCTCTTTATTTATTAATGAGTTCAATATATATATTTTTATGCTAGACCTACTGAGAAGGTCTTCATATTTTAGTATATGAGATGATTCCTTCAGACGTTTGATTCTCCAGTGTTCTACTTACATTTTTCCGCAGGGTTTGGTGACAACCTTTTTTTTTTCATCCATACATGATCAGCTATAGTTAGATTTAGTCCTGTTCTTCAACAGAGAATTTTTCATAACCTAAGAATCTGTGTTCTGTCAGTGTAAATCAATGAGATGAAACGCATACTTACAAATCCTTTGTTATTAGTGAGTAAGGATTTTTCTCGGTACGAGTTGTCCATTTTTATCTTTGTGTCTTCTGGCGAGAATGAGACGTCATTGTTGTCAACTGTCAAGGAAGGGCGGGGCCTATTAGCCAATAATTAATGGCATTCAGATTTTTCTTTTTAAAGTTGACATAAAGGTGGGTGGAACTGCAGGTCGGTAGTCCATCTATTAAAAAAATAACAAACGTTTTAACAATCTTTTTTACTGTGTTCGTGACAGACTTCAAAGTTGAAATATCCTGCTCGAAATGTGAAGGGCAGACATAATGGTATGATGTCGGAAATATTTGAAATGTAAATCTCGAACTACGAATGAAACAATATCATAATTTATTTCATTTGATACTTTAAGAAATTTGCTTTCATTTCTTACGCACACACACACACACACACACACACACACACATATATATATATATAATAGCTGGCCACTCGTATTCGTGGGAACGCGTCTATGGGGGTAGTCAGTCCCTATTGCTCAGGCACATTTGAGTTTGTTCAACACCCACAGAGCCAGCCTGTGGTTTATACTGCAACTATGCTGAGCCGAACTTAGGTTACAGTTTCTGGGAGGGAGCGTGTTTATCTAGAATGATCAACAATCTGAACAAAACCCGCACACTCAAGCCCTCGGTCACGATGACTTGTGACTTCTTGCTAGCACAGTTATCAACTTCATTCACATGACTTGGGTCAACCCGTGGTATGGTTTTTAGGCACTTTTCAAAGGTGCCACACGCTGAGATTCACCTTGATCCAGTTTGATATCATCAGGAAGTTTCCTTCCTGACAAATCGACTATGTTAACATTCGAACCCTGGTCTCATGATCATAAAGCAAACGTGCTAACCACTCGGCGACGCACCCATACAATATTTATATATAGGGGTCAGTGGTGCATTGTGTATAGTCTATTGCATTGTGGGTAGTCTATTCTAACGGTTATTTTGGCGGGAGTAGTTTGTTAATTTGTAATAATAATAATATATATATATATATATATATATATATATATATATATATATATATATATATAATAAATAATATATATATATATTATATATATATATATATATATATATATATATATATATATATATATATATATAATCAAACACAATTTTACTACCTTACTTAAGACCCAAAAACTGAAAAGAATAAATGAAAATAAATCAGATAAAAATAGATAAGCGGAAATAAGTAAAACAAATTAATCCAAATGAATAAATAAAGTAAATAATAAACAAATTAACAAACTACTCCCGCAAAAATAACCGTTAAAATAGACAGCTCGTAATGCAATAGACTACCCACAATGCACTACTGACCAGTATATATAAATAGTCGAGAAAAAGCACAACGCAGTTTGCCTTAATAAAGTCAATCAGAAGATTGGATGCAAAAAGGAAAAAATTGATTTAGCGACGCATTTCATCCTATATATATATATATATATATATATATATATATATATATATATATAGCAATAATAGATAATGGCTAGGATTGAGAAATCCAGTCGAATTCACTGCATTCACTGACGCGCAAATACTCTTGGGAAAGGTATGAATACATATTTTCTTCCCCAACCTATGGGTAAATGGCAAAGCAGACTGTGTCCTATACCTTTGATGGACAAAGAAGTCTAGGAGAAAGATAATTCTCAATTAAAAATCCAAGGTGGATCGTTTGGAGACTTTGAACTGATGAAACTAAGGTATGAAGCAGGTGATCATGATTCTCCACAGCTTTCTATTTTGCTGTTCTCAATAATATTTGTCTGTAGAAATGCATTTTTTCTTCATTTATGATAAAAATTTTCCAACATTCAGTTTGGTAAGACATTACATAGGTTTCCAGTACGCGTTAAAGGTTTCCACCTAAGTGTAATCTATCTATCTATCTATCTATCTATCTATCTATCTATCTATTATTATTGACACCAAACATTTGGCATATACTATATCTATCTATCTATCTATCTATCTATCTATCTATCTATCTATCTATCTATATATATATATATATATATATATATATATATATATGTGTGTGTGTGTGAAAAATATATAGAAACTCGTTAGGTAAATAATCCAAAGTTCTTTAGTATTTTTGTTATTATTTTAAAAAATAGTGCTCGATACAAAAGTAGAGCATAAATATAATTATTTATAATATTTTTTTATTATCATATTTTTAAATAAATAATTATATATATATATATATATATATATATATATATATATATATATATATATATAAAAATAAAAGAACAGTAAGATATATAAATCCGGTGTTGTTATAGATATTTTTATTTTACAAAATAGTGCTCAATGTAAATTTACAGAGCATTAATATTATAATTAACTGATTTAAAATATGTTTTTTTTTTCCGCTACAGTTCTAACATGGTTAGAACTGTGTAAACGGAAAAAAATAATATTTTAAATCAATTATATATATATATATATATATATATATATATATATATATATATATATATATATAATTCAGTCTTCACCAGGGGTTGATTAGACAGATGGCAATATGTTTATCTGTCGAAATAAGCCAATCACCATATGAGGTGATTTTCGATTTTATTGATTATTAATTATTTGATGTGTAATAATAAATATATTGAGCTCTTTTATGGATCAGTTTTAATATTTTATATTACTAGGATCCACTTGGATTATATACCAACGGATTTGTTGCTTTTAATTTATGTTTATATATATATATATATATATATATATATATATATATATATATATCGTATAGAAACGTTAGATTTTCTATCTCTCTGTCGGGCGACGATAGCCTAGGGTAAGATCTCTGATTGATCCCGAAGAGCTTTGATACAGCGAAACAGTCTGTCTGTAGATGACTATATATATATATATATATATATATTACCTTTACTATATATATATATATATCGCAATTCATAATAACTTTTACGTCCATCAAACGGCGTCATCAGATAGTGATTTTCTAAGCACAGCTTAGATGTGGCACAAAGCCGAAAGTATGGGGCACCCAGTGAGGATCGAACTCACTACTCAGTCGTAATTGATCTAGCAAGACAAGCTTTCTAACCCTTACACCACATCGAGGTGCCCAACGGCGTCATCAGATAAACGGATACTATTTCAGCTAAATCTGTACTCGCACGAGAAATCGTGATTTACGTTAATCACGTGGACGGTTGGGTTTTTTTTCCTTTTGAATTCAGCTGTATTCTTTTTTTTTAAAAAAATTAGATTTTACTAATTTTAACTCAGTTTTTTTTTTACAATGATTTCCTATCCCATATTGTTTCAACACAAGATTAGTCAGAACAGGTGATAAAATGATTGAAGTAACCTGGTAGTATATTAACCACATATGTTTCGTAACAAAATGCCACTTCTGATCACGAATTTTTTACTAATTCACAAATATATATATATATATATATATATATATATATATATATATATATATATTGAATAATAAAAAAATAAAAAAATTAAAATCTTTAGACACACTGGGTTGTAGATTAATATTCTTTCATTTTTTTATTATTATTTCATTTAGATTCCTCGACTAGTTTCGACCGAAATGGCCATCATCGGGAGGAGAAATATTTCTGCTTGCTGGTAGCACTAAACTACAGAAATGAATGTCTTGATGGAGAAAATGAACTTTTTTCTGTAGTTTTCATTTGTTTTTTTATTTTATTTTTTTATCTTTTTAACATGAATCTTTTAACATTCCTTGTGTTGGTCAAACAGTCTCTTTTAAGTTGTTATTTGAGATAAGAGCTGGATAGATACATGTTACTCTCAATTCTCTGGTCAGTTTGACAGTTTTATTGGACCTGGTGAGGGGATGTGTCTCTGTTTAGTGTTTGTGTGTATGTTATTTGGTTCTTCGGGAGTGAGTGAGTATGATAGGTGTAAGCGTGTGTATTGCTGTAGGTGTGTGTTATCATTTGGCTCATTAGGGAGTGAGTGAGTATGATGTGTGTAAGTGTGTATATTCGTGTGGGTGAGTGTATAAGTGTGAGGCCCCCGCACCTCCGTAAGCATGTCTGTCTTGTGTGGGTGAGAAATGTGGGTACACTTTGATTTGTTGACTTATACATTGTTACTATCTATATATTGTTAAATTTATGGTTTAGCCCGGCTGGGTATTTTGTTTTTAGACGTTGTATCCACTTATTTTCATGAGACTCTAAAATCTTTCTAATGTTATCTGCTCTGAACTTTTCTATTCTCTCAATTATAGTGAATTTGGCATGGGTTTTGAAATCCTGTTTTTTCAAGAGGAAATGTTGTTCTACAGGTAATAATTTTTCATGGGGAGTCGACTTAATTCGCTTACGATAATTATTAATTCTGTAGTGAAAGGGCCATTCAGATTTTCCTACATATTGTTTCTGGCATAGTGTGCATTCTAGGAGGTAAATTATGTTATGACTTCTACAGTTAGAATGCAAGGTGCAATGATAAAATTGTCGCCATTTTCTATTTTTAATTTCGCGCATGCGCATTGTTTGCTTTTGATTTTGTCGAATGCACAGTATCGCACGGTCAATTGGTCACTGTCTCTGAGAAAAAGAGCACCATGACGCAATTCAGAAATTGGAAACAGCATGTTTTACTGCTTAACATTCGACCCGTAGTTCCAATACAAACATTCCTGAGTGTTTTGGTGTCAATGTGAGGTCAGTGCAGAGGATACGGACAAAGTTGGATGAGGCTAACAGTGATTACGGAAAATTCACTCTGATCGTTCTGAAAAGAAAAGAACTCCCACATTTGTTGCCTCAGAGTCAACACTGAGATCTACATTGTGCCTTGAGAGGGTAGGGATGCCCTGGATCAAGAAGGTCGCTGCCTGGTAACAGAAATTTGCATCATGCCACACATGCAGGAGAATCCAAGCATGGGTTTCAGACCACATCATCCCTTACATCTGGCCACCTAACTACCCCCCCAGACTGCAAACGCCTTCTTTATTATGTGTAGGGCGCAGTTGAGCGAGAGACCAACAAAACTCCTTGTAGCACAAAAGATGAACTATAGGCAAGGATTATGGCAGCATTCACCAACTTAAACAAAGAGATTGTCCTGAAGAGTTGAAAAATATTCTGAACTCGTCTGGAGTCCGTGCTTTAAATGAGTGGCGATTTTATTGAATAAATTTACTCATTACTATTTCAACATATTTTTGTGCCATTTTGGTAAAAAAATGAGATGTCATGTTATTTTCATTTTTACGTAAATTAGACGACAATTTATCCATCGCGACCAGTATATATATATATATATATATATATATATATATATATATATATATATTCATACACGTTTCATTAAATAATATAGACAAGTGTTGTCTATTTATTTTATGTAAATTTTTTTCGTAACGTCTGATAAGTTTAATAACATTATCGTTGAACGAAGAAAGAAATTCACAATATTGATCAATATTTTTTTTAATACAATCTAAGCTTTCGGCTTACATAAACCATTATCAAAGATGTCAATTACAAGATATTAAGCAATATACGGACAAGACAGTGATGATAGTCTGTCATTGTTTACATATATATATATATATATATATATATATATATATATATATATTGAACAATAAAAAATATTAAAAAACTAAAACATTAAAATCTTCAGACACACTGGGTTGTATATTAATATTCTTTCGTTTTTATTTTTATTTCATTTAGAATCCTCGACTAGTTTCGCCCAACGTGGCCATCATCAGGAGAAAAAAACCTTTCAGCGTGCTGGTAGCAGTAAACTACAGAAATGAATGTCTTGATGGAGAAAATGAACATTTGTCTGTAGTTTTCATTTGTTTTTCTTTAATTTTTTTAGCATGAATTTTGGTCAGACCTTGTGTTGGTCAAACAGTCTCTTTTAACTTGTTATTTGAGATAAGAGCTGGATGGACACACACACACACAAACACACACACACACACACACTGTGTGTCGTATGTGCGTGCCTGTGTGTATTATGCATGTGTTTGTGTGTATGTGCGTGTGATAGCTTCCACTTGACATTCGTTACATGATCTAGCAGTCGATGTCGGGGCTGGAGAACACAGGAGAATGAACGTTGAAATAAATGCCAGTGAGCGCTCGCCCGCACACAGACTGTCATGTTAGACTGTCGCAAACGCCCCCACCCTACAGAACGAAACATATGTTGGGATGATGTCAGGCATAGATTCTTGTGTCTCTTCTTGAGGGGGAAGTGGCCTGGTGGAGGAATAACGTGAAGGATGATATCTGTGTTCTTCCTATTTTGTGGTCGCTGGAAGCACAACACAAACGCTTTTAGGGAATAGTTCTATGAATCTGCCTGGGTGGTGTGGTAGTAAGCAACGAGTAAGCCAATGAACTCAAGTTTCGTTCAACTAAACAGAATGGTTAAGTTGGGATGGGAGAAAACTGAATAAGGAGAAGCTTTAATAATATCTGGCAAGTTTATAAAAACAAAGAGGTGTTTCGCGTAGTTCTCTTTTAATATTCAGTATTTTTTAAAATATTACAGTCGTTAGGAGTGGATTGGCCGAGGGAAACATATTCTGGGTGACGTCATCAAAGAAACAAAACGTATTAAATATTCTTTTACTGTATATTTATATAGGTAATAAAATTACGCAGATTTTTCTTATTGTCTTTGATGTTCCAGACCGCCTGCATGCGGAGTGAAAGCGAGTTCAGTAAGTACATAAAAATAGAAAGAGGAGTCGATAGGTGTGTTTTTCTCACCGCATTTACCCTGTGCAGCGAAACGCTGCTATGAGAACTAGACGACCTACCTGCATTTATTTTCTACGGATATCCTCTTAACAAGATAAGATACAAAAGTGACATTCTGTCGATGGTTGACTGCAAAAGCTTTCAGCCAGAGGTCTCAAAAGAAAGCGTGAAGAATGGACTATTAACTGTAAGAGGATAGAATCTAAGGTCGTCTGCAATAGAGGCAGCCCAAGCTGTGAGCTACGTATTAGGGACGCCAGAATCAGGTAAATCGAGAAATTTGACTATCTGGGAAATGTTGTAACTGACGTCAGAAAATATGACACAAAAGTTCGAGAACACATTGGAATAACTGAAGATGTCTTACAAAAACTAGGTTTAGGTTTGGTTTATTTTGTTTAACGGCATATAAACACCTCAATGGGTTATTTAATGCCGACAAAAATTTTTATTGCTGGTAATATTTTGTTTAGACATAAATCTATTTCTTGTAATATATTTCCTTCAAAATTGTATTGCTGGTAATAATTTTTTTCAAAAAAGTATTGCTGGTTATAGTTAACTATTTAACTCCGGGTCAGGGTGGACCTGGGAACACCAGCAATTAAGAGGTGGTTCCACGCTTCTCAAAACCTCCTGATCAGAGGCCTTGCTGCTGGACGTAGTTTAACGTCTTACCCAGGACGCGGATGTAGTTTAACGTCTTACCCAGGACGATACAAAAGTTAGGAACAGCATTCAAGAAGACAGAAGATAGCGATTGACGTTGCAGTTAAACTTTTAAAAAAATATTCTTTCTCCGACAGGATTCGAACCTGTATCCTATACGGAACCGTCATTTAGCTTGATGTACCTTTACCGATTTGGCCACAAAGGAGCGTTCTGTTAGCAATGTCGAATTTACTGTATTTAAACTACAATCTTCCATGAATCTCTCACGTACATTCATATCTGCTCATGGCGTATCAAATGTAAAAAAATGACGTCGTACATTATGAAATGGACAAAGTCCGACAATTATTTTTAGACATTTTTATGTTTATACATTCTTTTCTTCCGGAGGACGATTATTTTTTGTGAAAATTTCTCGGACATTCAGGCCGGTAAATGTTGTTTAATACTGTTTATTATAAACAGAGCATTTACTTTAATATTTGTATCTATAAAAAGAATGTATAAACATAAAAATGTCTTAAAATAATTGTCGGACTTTGTCCATTTCATTATATATATATATAAAGGGTGTGATAGGTAAATTGTGGCATTTTTAATTTCGCGCATGTGTGTCGTTTGTTTTTGATTTTGTCGACTGCATTGTATAGTAGAGTCAGTTGGGCACCGTCTGTGAAAAAAGAGCACCATGACGCGATTTAGACATTTGGAAACGACATGCTGTACTGCTTGGCATTCGCACCGGAAGCTCCAATACAAACATTTCTGAGTGTTTGGATGTCAATCTGAGAACAGGGCAGAGGATTCGGAAAGCGTTGGATGAGTCTAATGGTGATTACGGAGGTATTTGGAGGGATCACTAGTAATGGTGACGTTATATCACCATTCATCTTCTCACAGAGCCTCAGACTCACCATGACGCCCTACATGAAGTGCTTGAGGAGGTAGTGCTGCCCTGAATCAAGAGTATGGCTACTGACAACAGGACTCTGCATCATGCCACACAAGCAGGAGAAATCAATCATGGCTGTCAGACAATTTCTGTGACCACATCATCCCTTACATCTAGCCACCAAACTCCTCAGACTGTCATCAGTTTCTTTTTCATTTGTAATGACATTGTTTAGCATTCGTTTCCATACACAGGGTTTGATATAAACATAGCAATTCATCAATCATTTCGTGGTTTAAAAAGAATTTTCCTTTGTTACTTTGTATTTTGTTCAGCCTTTGAAATGCCTAATCATCGGAAATGGTAAACATTTGTGCAGTCAGTTCGGAAATATTATTTTTTTCAAAGAAATAGTTATGATGTAATAATGGAATAAATTAAATTTTGGTGCTCCTATTGTATGATATCTACTATACATTTTCTTCTATAGTATGACATCTACCATCCATTTCTACTATAGTATGATATCTACTATTTCTTTTCTAATATAGTATGATATCTACCATCCATTTTCTACTATAGTATGATATCTACTATTCCCTTTCTACTATAGTATATCTACCATCCATTTTCTACTATAGTATGATATCTACTATTTCTTTTCTAATATAGTATGATATCTACCATCCATTTTCTACGAGAGTATGATATCTACTATTTCTTTTCTAATATAGTGTATCTACCATCCATTTTCTACTATAGTATATCTAACAACCATTTTATACTATAGTATATCTACTATTCATTTTATACTATAGTATGACATCTAGCATCCATTTCTACTATAGTATGATATCTACTATTCCTTTTCTAATATAGTATAATATCTACCATCCATTTTCTACTATAGTATGATATCTACTATTTTTTTTTAAATATAGTATGATATCTACCATCCATTTTCTACTATAGTATGATATCTACTATTCTTTTTCTAATATAGTATGATATCTATCATCCATTTTCTACTATAGTATGATATCTACTATTCCTTTTCTTATATAGTATGATATCTACCATCCATTTTCTACTATAGTATGATATCTACTATTTCTTTTCTAATATAGTATGATATCTACTATCCATTTTCTACTATAGTATGATATCTACTATTTCTTTTTTAATATAGTATGATATCTACCATCCATTTTCTACTATAGTATGATATTTATTATTCCTTTTCTACTATAGTATGATATCTACTATCCATTTTCTAGTATAGTATGATATCCACTATTCCTTTTCTACTATAGTGTATCTACCATCCATTTTCTACTATAGTATATCTACTATTCCTTTTCTAATATAGTATGATATCTACCGTCCATTTTGTTCTATAGTATGATATCTACTATTCCTTTTCTAATATAGTATGATATCTACCATACATTTTGTTCTATAGTATGATATCTACTATTCCTTTTCTAATATAGTATGATATCTACCATCCATTTTGTTCTATAGGATAATATCTACTATTCCTTTTCTACTATAGTATATCTACCATCCATTTTCTACTATTGTATGATATCTACTATTCTTTTTCTAATATAGTATGATATCTACCATCCATTTCTACTATTGTATGATATCTACTATTCCTTTTCTAATATAGTATGATATTTAAGATCCATTTCTACTATTGTATGATATCTACTATTCATTTTCTATTATGGTATGATATCTACTATCCATTTTCTACTATAGTATGATATCTACTATTTTTTTCTAATATAGTATGATATCTACCATCCATTTTGTACTATAGGATGATATCTACTATTCCTTTTCTAATATAGTATGATATCTACCATCCATTTTCTACTATAGTATGATATCTACTATTCCTTTTCTAATATAGTATGATATCTACCATCCGTTTTCTACTATAGTTTGATATCTACTATTCCTTTTCTTATATAGTATGATATCTACCATCCATTTTCTATTATAGTATGATATCTACTATTTCTTTTCTAATATAGTATGATATCTACCATCCATTTTCTACTATAGTATGATATTTACTATTCCTTTTCTACGATAGTATGATATCTACTATCCATTTTCTAGTATAGTATGATATCTACTATTCCTTTTCTACTATAGTGTATCTACCATCCATTTTGTTCTATAGTATGATATCTACTATTCCTTTTCTAATATAGTATGATATCTACCATCCATCTTGTTCTATAGGATGATATCTACTATTCCTTTTCCACTATAGTATATCGACGATCCATTTTGTTCTATAGTATGATATCTACTATTCTTTTTCTAATATAGTATGATATCTATCTTCCATTTTCTACTATTTTATGATATCTACTATTCCTTTTCTAATATAGTATGATATCTACGATCCATTTCTACTATTGTATGATATCTACTATTCCTTTTCTATTATGGTATGATATCTAAAATCCATTTCTCCTACAGTATGATATCTACTATTCATTTTCTACTATAGTATGATATCTACTATTTCTTTTCTAATATAGTATGATATCTACCATCCATTTTTTCTACTATAGTATTATATCTACTATTTCTTTTCTAATATAGTATGATATCTACCATCCATTTTCTACTATAGTATGATATCTACTATTTCTTTTCTAATATAGTATGATATCTACCATCCATTTTCTACTATAGTATGATATCTACTATTCCTTTTCTAATATAGTATGATATCTATCATCCATTTTCTACTATAGTATGATATCTACTATATCTTTTCTAATATAGTATGATATCTACCATCCATCTACTGGTATGATATTTACCAACTTTTGAAAGTATGAAATATGTTAGGGCTAGGGTTAAAGGCAGTGAACAGTGATTTCGTTATGTATTATAAACAATTAACAATGTTTTATACAAAAAAATCTAATGGTGATTTTAATGTTTGTAAACTGATTTGATGTCATTTAAAAACATGTCATTGTTTTTCTTGAGCATTTTCTAGCAATGATGATTGCATCGTGATACCTGGCAAAAAAATCAGGGTCTGCTCGGTCATTACTATACGTTAATATAACTACATTTAGTGTGACATTTCATATCGTCGCTTTTAGTGTTAATATCACCATTGGTAGTTTTTTAGAGTCATATCTCACGTCCCGGTATTTGTCATGTAGGCATTTTTAAGTATGGCTTCTTCAATTTGTGGTGTCGTATTGTATTCTTTTT
Organism: Acanthosepion pharaonis; assembly: GCA_903632075.3. Taxonomy (NCBI): domain Eukaryota; kingdom Metazoa; phylum Mollusca; class Cephalopoda; order Sepiida; family Sepiidae; genus Acanthosepion; species Acanthosepion pharaonis. The sequence goes on along the minus strand of CAHIKZ030005637.1, from coordinate 625,254 downwards.
GTCTTTGTTGGTGTGTGGTAGTATATTATGATATGTGTGTCTGTGTGAGTGCGTGTGCGTGAGTGAGTGTCTGTGTGAGTATATATGTTTGTAGGATAACGGTCGAAACCCAAGTGAAAAAGCTATAAATAACGTGTTTCGCCGGACGTCTGTTGCTCTCGGCTCCTCGGGTCAGAATGAAAGCTAAAACTGTCAGAAAAATGCTTTGGATATATCTGAGGATATGAGGGCTATAAATAATATTGCATTATCAGCACTGACAGCCAGAAAGTCTTTGTTTGTTGTTATATATATATATATATACACACACACACACACACATATATATATATATATATATATATATATATATATATATATAGATAGATAGATAGATAGATAGATAGATCCGTTTGAGTCTGTTGAATTTTACAACAGCTCATATATTTTTTTCTCTCCCACCAGGAGTACATACGTTCGTCTATCGCCCGGTTCATACTCCTCCCAGTTTTTGAACAGTAGTAGAGGCTTATCTCTCGTTTCCTGTTTAGGATTGTGTTTCCGGTTCCTTCCAAAGTTTATTTTCACACTATACCTGCCATGTCCCCGCTTGAACTCTGAAATGATCTTCACTAATTAAATCTTGACTTCTTCAAGTTAGGCGTTATCTCTCCTGCATAGCCCCCAAGAACTTCATTTCTTGCCGTTTCTACGCTCATACCCTCTACATTGAGTGGCTCTTGGACCTTGTATGAAGTGAACATTATTAACAAAAAAATCTCTTTTTTTACTCTAGTAACTCGTATATCGTATTGCGCACTTATTGCTTTTGCGGTGATCAGTGATATTTTTTATGTTCAAAGTGTGGGTAAAGGTCCGTAGCACCTTCCTCTATGTGAAAACTAGGGAATTAATACACAGTAGAAAAGATTTGTTCTCTTTTGTTTAAACAAAGATTTTTTAAAAACTTTTAAGCTCATCTAATATATTTATGTGGACTTGATATCCTTATTTTCAGATAAACACCATCAATTCGTGTAAATTAAAATTTAGTACGGTTACCATGAGTTGATTTGAAAGATTAAAAATTTTTAAGTTTGAAATTTATAAAATCTGCTTTCGACACTTCCGAAACATTCATCTCTGAACAGGAAACAAATCCTTTTCTACTTAATATCTTTCTAGAAAATGACACAGATACAGTGAAACCTCGGTTCACAAATGTAATTCCTCCCTGAATCCCGTTCGTAACCAGAAATGCTCGTAAACCGAAACTATTTTTCCAATATGAATCAATGTCAAATGAATTAATCCGTTCCTGGTCCCAAGATGATTGCTTATTTAAACTTTAACAACAGTACATTGATCACATGATTATACACAAAACTAATGAAAATCATTAAATCTAAGAAAAAATAAATAAACCCAATATTAAACATAAAATATAGACGAATATTTCAATTTTTTCCGTACCTGTAAGTAGGAGAATTGATGACGTAAGTGGAAGGGGAAGGAAAGAGATGTTATTGTTCAGAAAAGAGGAAGGAAAGACATGATCGTCTCTTTATTTATAAGAATAGTATAGATCGTTGATTTTGTCATATGAAACTTAATAGGAAGAGACAATATCATCAACAATTGCTTTTCTCTCAACTTTTCTTTTTCCTTTACCATTATCACTGCTAGTTTTCTTTGCATCCGTGACTAAGGACTAATAAAGAGAAAAAAAAGGCACAGTATAATAAAATTGGAAAAGAAAAACACAGCACAACACACGGATGTATACAACACGGAGGTCGACTCAGAAATGATTCTGTTCGGGTTAAATCGGTCGGCTCGGTTCGGTTTGGATCGGCTTGGTTCGGCTCAGTTCGGCTTGGTCCGGCTCGGTCCGGCTCGGTTCGGCAATGTCCTTCGAGAACCGAAATGTTTAAACGGATTTTTGACATTCGATATTCTTGCTCGAATTTTCAAATTCCTTGTTTCGTCTCCGGTGTTTTGGGCACAGATCCACGTGCATAATTTATTTTGGTCACGATCAGTAACCTCCATCTTCAACTGTTTCTTCAATTCTTGGGCAACGCAGTGGCATCTTTTTGTGCTTTCTTTTGTGTTAGTTAATCTTCCCTTTGGGTCTTCTGGCAGACTTTCCTTCATTTTTCACTACAACCACCGGTTTAGTAGCAGGACTCACTGACTAGTCTGGATCTCAAAATCCCAGAGTATCTTAATTCTTTTATTGTATAGGACAACTACTGGTTTATCATATTCGTTTATTGTCGAACACAAGCCATTTGCACGATTGCAACTGCAGACCAGTTCCTTCTTGGATGACCAAAGAGATCAACAGTAAAAACATTGCGACAAAAATAATAAAGATAAGTATGGTAGACTGAACAAAAATCTTTGAATAATAACTTGCTTGTACACCTAGAGGGTTGAGCTCAGTATACTTTTCTGAGAGGTCTTCTTAAAACTATATATTTGCGGCTCTAAGACACATTCTGGTGGATGATTGAAGATATATATTGTCATCTATAGACAGACTGTTTCGCTGTATCACAGCTCATCAGTGTGGTTAGACATCCGAATACCTCAAGCCAGGATCGATACCCGACTGATTTGACATCAGTTGGAGATTTTTCCCTAAGCTATATATAAGCTAAAAATAGCGCATAAGCACAAAATACATACATATATATATATATATATATATATATATATATATATATATATATATATATATATATATATATATATATATATATATATATATATATTTAAAAGATATTTTTTTAGGTTTTAATTTAATGATCGAAATAAAATATAAAATTTAATATTACAAGACATATTAAAACAATATTAAATAATAAAAAAAACAAAAAAAACTCAACAACAAGGGAGCAAACCGTTTCGCTCCCCGCTCGTTGTTGAGTTTTTTTTTTTTAAATATTTTTATATTAATATTTATTAATCTCCGTTGTTTAATAAATTTTATATTTTATTTCGATCATATATATATATATATATATATATATATATATATATATATATATATATATATATATATATATATATATATATATATATATATATAAAATATATTTTCTGTTTATGCGTTATTTTTAATAGATACAACGTATTCAAATAAATCCTACATTTTTTTAAAAAATAAACAGTATTAAATACATTTACCGGCCTGAATGTTTGAGAAATGTAGAAAATATGTGCTTCTCCGTTATATATATACAAATATTTTCAGGCCAGTGAATGTAATTAATTCTGTTTATTTAAAATAAAAAAAACAAAACAAAAAAAGGAGCATTTACTTAAATACATTATTTCTATTTAAAATAACGTATAAACAGAAAATATGTTAAATAATTGTTGAACCTAATGCATTGCATAATATGTTGTCAATGTTTACGTTAAGGTACGTTTCGTGAGCAGAAATGATCGTTCGAGAAAGATCGTCGAAGATTTGTTGATTATAGATATTAATTCGGACGTCGCTGACTATTGGCTTCTTTGTGGATGAATGGTGAACAGCGCTACAGATCAAATGATGGTTCGCTTTGGGGTTACAGGTTCGATTCCTGTCGGAGAAGCACATATTTTTTACGAAATCTCTTGAACATTCAGGACGGTAAATGGAATTAATACTGTTTAATTAAAAAAAAAGCAAAAAGGAATTTAAATAAAGTATTTACTTAAATAAATGTATCTATTAAAAATAATGTAAAAACAGAAAATGTATTAAAAAATTGTTGAACTTAATCCATTTCATAATATATATATATATATATATATATATATATATATATATATATATATATGAAAGAGAGATAGGTAGATATATATATATATATATATATATATATATATATATATATATATATAAAAGTTTTAAAGTGTGCTATATTTATGAGATAAAGTTCTCAATATCAGAGATAAAAGTAAATAAATAAAAGTGAACATTGAAGTCAACACTCAGAGGCGACAGGTTGTTCCATGCTAGACGCAATCGTTAGGCCACCTGACGATTGCATCTAGTATGAAAAAAGAAATCCTGCACCTTTTATAGTGTTATATTTAATATATATATATATATATATATATATATATATATATATATATATATATATATATATATATATATATATATATATATATATATATATATATATATATATATATATATATATATATATATATATATATATGTGTGTGTGTGTGTGTGTGCTTATTAATTGGGTTTAGTTGAAGACCAACCAACAAAGACAAAAGAAAACAATACGACACCTTGGAATTGAAGAAGCCATACTTAAAAATGCTTCCATTACAAACACCGGGACGTGAAGACACGACTCTGAAAAACTACCAATGGTGATATTAACACTAAAAGCGAGGATATAAAATGTTACACTAAATGTAGTTATATTTTCGTAACATATAGTAACGTCCGAGCAAAACAATTTCCGCCAAGCATATTGATCGGTTGTTCTCTTAAGGAGACTCATTGCATTCAATGTCTATTGAGGCTTACGTTGATCGCAGATCGCAAGTTGAACTCATAAACGATCCATTGCTAAAGATACTGGACAAATGGTCGGTTCCGTCTACCGCTGCAGTAAGTACCTCTATCTTTACGAGAGTCAGATCAGACCTAAAAATGGAGTATTGCTGACTTATCTGAGCTGGGGGCTGCAATGTTCTTTCTTTCCAGTCTTGATGTGAAAGTCTTGTTATAAATTACACATCTTTCGCACAAAAATTTATATCAACGGTCAGTACTGTGTTTGTAAAATCTTTGGTAACATGAGTCATTCTGGTGAACAGACGTTTTCCCTTTGGATTAAAGGCATTCTCTCTTTTTTATAAAGTGCACTTTTGAGACTTGTGATGTTTATAATTTTTAGTTTCCTCTGCAACACGATACCCACGCAATGGCATCGAAATCGACTGTGTCTGTCTGGCTAGCTGTTTTTGCGTAGACCCACCAGAATGAATGTTAAGAGGCAACGACGTAGTGTGACTTCTGAAAGAAACCCAGTCGAGTAAAAATCTCCAAATAAAAAAAGAAATGTCTGTATTTTAATATTTTGCTATAATTTAAACATATCATGGCGATTAGTTTTCGTTTTGATCCTTTCAAGTTTGCGGATTAATTTTTTGCCAGTCTTAGAAAATTGAGTAAGAAAAGCACCAAAATTTTCTTTCGAATAGTTTTTATTTCCCCAAGTACTTTCAATCTCATCTGAGACCATCTTCAGGGGATTAAGTTGTCTGTGATTATGTGTTTCTGTGAATTTAAAACATTTCAACTGTTCGTTTTTTACTGCTTCTGCAGCGTTCTAGATTTCATTTGGCTCAATACATCAGCACTTAAAGGGACACTCATGCCCACACTCACAGATGAGACGGATATTAGTTGAAAATCCATCTATATTGCCTAAAAAAACAATAACAAGCAAAAACTAAAATATCTTGAGAACTTTGATTTTTTTTTACGTTAATCGTGTGTCTTATTCTAAAAAAAGAAAATGGTCAGTTTTCTCCTTTCAATGATAAACATTGTCAGAGTTCACTTGCTACCCTTTCTTACGCTACCTTGAATGGCACGTGGGCCTTTTTTGGGTGATCATTAGTATAAAAAAGTAACTAGTCATCTAGTTAGATATATAAATATGGTATCTCCCTGAATTTACTGAATTAGGATTTATCATTATTTACACTAGTGACATGTTCACTATTGTCGTAATCTTTGTTGTTGTTATCACAGGGTTTTGGCCGTTGTGTCCTCCGGTGTTCAGCAGATGTATGCTGATCCGGATAACCTACAGGGAATTCCGAACTACAGTAACCCTCTACCTTGAGTAACTCTTGGGCCTATATTCGGTGAACATTAGTAAAAAAAAATTAAGTCGATTATTTGGCTATCTGTAATTATCTGTAATATATAACGTCTTGATATATAGGAGCCTCATCGATTAAGCACTGAAGAGACAAGTAATGGATTTTTTAAAAATTTATTAATCTGACAGATTTTATTACTTTAAACGTTATTTTTAGTGGATACTCATATTAGAGTAGACGCTCTGTTTATTTATTAAACAGTATATTTATTTTCTACATTATTTACATCGTTCGGACTGTTGTCCTCACCGAGGTTGCCATATTGGTTCTCATACAGAAATGAATATAGCATGGGAACCAGTAATACGGAATACTAGAGAAAAACAATAATAATAACAAAATTGTAATATGAATTCTGGTAAAAAAAGGATTAGATTTATAAATCCCAAAAATTCATATACTGATGTCCTCAAGCTTACATGACCCAGTAGATAAAAGCGTTGGCTGAATCCAGTGACTTGACCTCAAAGAATTGTGAGTTCAATACATCTGAAGTAAACAAAAAGGGAGATAACTGATATTGAGACACCCGGAAGGTGGAATTAGAACAATCTGCTCCGATGGACGAAATAAAGTTCAATTCGAAATTCCAATCACCTGAAGAAGGCCGGAGCGTACAACGTCCGAGACGCCATGAATATGGTAACTAAGATGAGGACAACAGTTCGAACAATATAAATAACGTAAATAATTACAATACATCATCTCAGAAATATAGGCAGTTGTTTAGTTGATTAGCATTAAAGACATAAGACTATAAAGAATCTATGTAATCAGTCAGTTATGTGCCATGCATGATACACGCGTAGGCGATCATGTATTTCTCGAGGAAGATAGGTTACAGTAGGTTGCTATTTCTTTCTGCGGTAGACCAGCTGTCATCCAACGTTATAGAACCCGGTCTGTCTTTGTATTTACTCATAGCTTGGGTGTGGGGTGGGTAGATTCGAAGAAAATGATACATACCGTTTTCAAGGGTATTAGCGCGTAAGCAAATTTAACGGACTCGACTGGAATTCAAACTCGGCTCTCTGATTCCACAATCCGAGCCGCTGTGCATTACTCCACCGTGCCTCTATGCAACGAATAGCGTAAATTTTCAGCTTGCTTCGTTCTTTGTAACTTCCGCCATGTTGAAAGCAAACCAGAGAGATGAAAATTTACAAATGAAGTAAGAGGCGTATCCACTCCATTCGTATTCCACGACTTGTGCAAAACAATCAAATCTATTTTTTCTTGTTTCGCTCTTACAGTACGTAATTATTTGAATGACTCATACACTTCTACTTTGTGTCTATGGATCAAATTAATTTCAAACAATGAAAATTAAATCTGACATTTTCTTGGAATTTTTATTATAAAGAATCTAGCAAAACAGCCGCGTGAATAGCTTTTCCCGTATAAATAAAATACATATCAATCAATTAACTCAAAATTACAATAAATTCCTGTTCGATTCCAAAAGCTTAAAGATTTAGCGCTGCCAAAAATGATGAATGAATGAAATCTGCAAGTCGGAAAGATAAGTTTTGAACCTTTTATTTTATTTCTTTATTATTAATCAACTCCACTGAGTATTTACACAATACTGTCTGCCTTAAAAGCGTATCCCCTAGTAATACATTAATCTACCTATATTTTATATATATATATATATATATATATATATATATATATATATATATATATATATATATATATTGCAACCAAGGAATGGTTACTGAATAGAATAATCAAAGGTCGGTAATGAACGATAATACTTAGGACAAGAACAACAAATAAGATTCGCCAGCGACGCGTGGAAGAAGTAGTCAATTGCTAGAAGTGAATTCCACAATGAATCTCCAACTGCAAGATATCTACCAAGCGCCCCACGCAGTCAGATGTGATAGAAGATCGGATTTAATGTGGGGTATCCGAGCCCGTAGGCTCGGCCAAAAATTCCCTGTAGATCCCGTATAAAACGGGGTCGGGTAGCTTCGACACAGTCTCGTCTGGGGATCCAGCTGGAGACGAATCTCCAACTGCAGACCAAAATACAGTATTTACTACTGTATTTATGTGAATGGGGACATACCAGTTATCGCCCGTAGATATGCTACAACACACACACACACACACACACACACACACACACACACACATATATATATTATATGCGCGGTACTTAGTGAAAACCGCTCAATATCAGTGGTAGAGGTAACATTAAGTTGTATGGATATGAGTTTGTGACATTAGCTTTCACGCTTTTGCTATCATCAGACAAACTGGATTATTTTTTTAATCTCCGAACGCACGGATATGTATCTGCGCCTAGCCTCGAATTGCTTATATCGATGTGTTAGTGTGAACTAAAATACGTACACCTGTATGTATGTGAAGTCTATGCGTATGATAATAACGCCCCACGCAAACACGGAAGGAGAATCCACCTCCCGCCACCAAACAGTCAAAAAAGCAGAGATAGATCTTAGAAAAAAAAAATAAACCAGTTTTTTGATGATCGCAAAAGCTTGAAACCCAGGGTCACAAACTCATATCCATACAACTTATTGCATATATATATATATATATATATATATATATATATATATATATATATATATATACACACACACACTATATATATATATGGATGTATATATATATATATATATATATATACATACATATATATATATATATACACACACATATATATATATATATATATATATATATATATATGTGTATATATATAATCGACTCACACGTCGCGTTCGACGTATGAGGGTCAGACCGATAAGTCCCCAGGAAACCGACATCCCGACACCGGCACATGAGATTTGTTTATAGTGGTGAAGGCCTTGTGCAGGACCAGCCACACTTTTTGGAGGGACGAATACATAAACCTGGTGCACAGAATGCATGCCACAAGGTTCCCCAAACGACCCTCCGCAGGTTTTGAATTCAGAGTTGTCCTTCTCTAGACCAGTTGCCATCCAAGGCTATAGAACCCAGTCTGTCCTGCTATTTTACCCATAGCTGGAGGGGAGATGAAGAGGATACATACCTTTCCCAAGGGTATTAGCACGTATGTGAATGCAGTGGATTCGACTGAATTCGAACTCGGCACTGCGATTCCTCTATATATATATATATATATATATATATATATATATATATATATATATATATATATATGTATTTATGAATAAAAATGACAATAGGAAAACTGGTAATATATAGTATATCGTCCACTATCCAGAATAACCTATCCCATCTAAATAATCTTGAAATAGTCACAAACACTTCCAAAACCATTATAGATATACTAAGATCTTCAAACAATAATAGCACTAATATTTCTGAAGCAGGCATTTATAAAATAAATTGCCAAAACTGTTTCTCCTAATATATTGGAGAAACAAGTAGAAGTTTGAATAATTTCAATCATAATTTTGATTTTAAAAATGCTACTCATAATAAAAAAGAAAATAACTCACTCAGAAGGAAAATTCTGGAGAGTGCCGCCATAGAAAATTACCCAAATAGTAATCTAAGCCCAGGCCTTTTCCCTATTTCACCTTTCTTAACAAAATTAATGCTCTTACAAACAAATATACACAACAGATTCATAAAACCAAAAGAAAATGGTTGAATACATCAACACAGATATAATGGCAATATTCTCCACACGTGACAATTACTGCCGTTATTTTTCAGTTAAAAATATGAAAATAGCGTTTCTCGACATTCCAGTTGCTAGTTACATTCTGTTTTTGTTTTTATTAGTTACTTTGTTCATTTAATTTCATTTTCGTATTTTGCTTTGATAAAGTCCACATTGGACGAAACGCGTCAGCAATTACTAGTTTTCCTATTGTCATTTTTATTCATAAATATTGTCTTCTCTACTGGTTAAATCGGAGAAATTTTATATATATATATATATATATATATATATATATATTCGTATTTGGAAGAATTATTGCTGCCAAAATACACCTTATATATATGTGTGTATATATATATATATATATATATATATATATATATATATATAAAAATAATAATAAATTTTACATATATATATATATATATATATATATATATATAGATGTAAAATCTTTCCATTTTATACTTACTTGGAACCATTTACATTAGCCTTTTTGCTTGTATATTATTTCCACCTATTTATCCACCGTCTATAGTTTTATCTATAAGTTTTATTATTAAATTTGTATTTTAGTTGTGGTTCCTTTTTTCTTCTTCCTGGGGCCCGTATTCATAATGGTGCCCTCTTTTTTGGAGGAAAAATACAAATGAAATACCCTTAAATTAGTTGAACAAACGTCATCATATTTTAACATTTCGAACTTTTGCAGAAGCAAAGTTACTAATAACTTGGTCAAAGTCTATATTCTCCACAGTTTCATGTTTAATCAAAAAGAAGGGACAAATTGGATCAGCCATCTTGCGACATACTAGATCCCAAGTGACTTTTAATGAGCTTCAGTTTTGAGAAGTTTCTCTCTGCGGTCGCAACAGAATCTGTGAGCGTCAAAAACAGCTGCAGAGAAATCAAAATATTTGGCACTGTTTCTTGAAATTGCCATCGATAAATCCATCTAAGCCGTTCGTTAGCCGATAATCTCGTCATCATTGTTATGTCACGTTCCACTTTGGAAGTTGCCGCTAAAAAATCCCGAAGTCGGAGAACTTCTAAAGGCAACTTAAATACTAAAAGTCAGCACCGTATTCGCTACCGAGATTTTAAATTTTCGCTCCAACTCGCCTTTAGTATCTTCTGGGATTCCTTGCGATGATAATCCAGCGAAGACAGTTTGCAGATGAGACATACATTATTTTCCTTTTCCCCTGGTAGCTTTCTCTTTCTTCTAATCTGCTTTTCCATTTCCTCGCACTTTGCTATACTTTGATTAACCAATTCACACCAAATTGTCCCTGTTTTGGTTAAAGAAAATTTTGGTTGCATCAATGTGGGTTACACACACATCCAAATCAATACCAGGTTCTTGAAGTTTCTTTTGGGTGAGATTTATATGTCCCAGAATTTGTTCACAGTAAAATAAATGTGACATGAACTAGAAGTTTTCAATTGAAAGCAAAATGATTTGTGTATCCCCTCTCGTTTGAAGATTTTCTGAAGATGAGGTTAATGAATCAAGTGCCTGAGCCATTCCTTGAAATCCAGTTTTCACTGCACGTATAGCGCCGAACGTTCACTCCAACTGGTGGTTACGAAACACTTCATCATGACCTTCACATGCGAAGATAAAACTTCCCACCGGTGATTGAAAAAGGAGAAAATCACTCTGAAAAATGTAATGGCACTTGCATTCATAGCTGAAGCATGAACACCGCATAAATTTCAGACTATGATTAGAACATGGCACAAATATAGCTTTCCAATTTATGTTTCGTAGAAGACGTTGAACACTACCATAAACTCCAGCTGCATTGTCAAATCCTATCCCTCTACATTCTTTCAAAATAAATTTCTCTTTCTCCAGTCGATCCAAGATCATCTTCTTGATACCATAATCTGTCTTCCCATTCTCAGTGATAAAACCAAGAAATGATTCCTGCACCTCCACTTCTTTGTCTTCAGCGACATTTCGACAAATGAAACTCATTTGATTAGTATGAGAAATGTCCGGCGTGTCTAGTATGATTACAAAATAATTGGCTTTTCGAATTCGATCCAATATATTTCCCTTTACGTGTTTTCCCAAGATATGGATGAATTTATTTTAGATTTTCGGTGACAAGTACCGCTGATTATCATTTACTTCTTTCAACTAATGCTTTCCAAGAACAGGATCATACTTGCTCATAAGTTCAACAAGTTCTATAAAGTTACCTTTATTGGAACTAAATACATCTGGATGATCTCTAAAAGTCAGGTTCTATTTTATCAGAAACTTCACGACATCAAGTAACCGTGTTAAAACCTGTCTCCAAATCTGTCGTTCTTTCGTAATTTGTTCTTGTAATTTCCTGTCAAGGGTTTTACTGTTATTAAGGATCATTTCCAACATCTTCCATTCCTTGAAAGCATTTTGGTGGTCGAATTTTCATTATATTTTTGAATTAAGATTCCAGAACTTTTGAAATTCTGGACCTCTTGCTAGACTTGATTAGCGTTGCCCTGTCTTCAGGAAAAGGCGATAGTAGAAACAATAAACAGATTTGTTCGTCTTTGTATACAGCAACCATGATCTCAAAACAGTCTCTCCATTCTCCATAGTTTTTGTAAAACCAGCATGGTAGCATTACCCTTGGACTAATTTTTCTCCAGTCCTACAGTCAGAGAAAACGGTTCATCTTTGTTTTGAAACTTTATTAGGTCGCAATGTACCAAGATCAACAAGCAAATGCCCTGAGCAAGTTCGCAGCAAAAATGCGATGTCTTTGTACACAGCAATCTTTGTGTTTGCCTGTTCTATTTCTTTATTTCCAGTAACTTCATCAGTTTCTTTTTCATATTCATGCCTGTCGTTATCGCTTGCACTGGCGCTCTCTTCCTTTGGAGCATCAAAAATTGTCACCTTCAATTTCTTTAACAATGTTAATGTCATATTCGCATTTTCTCCATGTTTCTCCCCTCCTAGTTCTGGTCAGCATCCTCATCTTTGCATTTTGCTTTAGCTACATATTTCTTCTGTAGGAAAACATGTAAAGATGCAGCAGATTTTCTTTCCTTGTGTTCTCTGGTAGCTTTCAATTTGTGGTAAGCCGCACCACTCAGTTTTTTTGCCGTTTACTCATTCTAATCGATGAAAAAAATAGAACAAGAAATAAATAGGAAAAGAGAATACTCAATGGCACAGGAAATTTTTATTTATTATCCAATTTGGCACAAGGCTGAAAGTGGGGTTGTAAAAAAAGGTTGATAATTGTTTAACTATCCCAAATTTAGCTAGACACATTCGTGACCCATTCGCATCTTTTAATGGTATAAGGAAGTGTTGCTTAAAAATAGAAGTAAATAATTACAGCAGTTTATCCTATACAGCCAATGATTATTTAAATCTTTTCTTAAATTGAATTTTTAAAATTTACTATCCTTTTTTTATTTCTTATACATTTTTCATATCCTTTTTTTATTTCATTTTTATATACAATGTAATAATTTAAAACTTAACCCATAGTAATGGTCGTAATAAAAATAACTGAAAATTGAACATTTTTTATTAAAAAATCATTAAAATTTTATAAGAAATATTCACCTCTGATACTTGCATTAAACATTAACTTATCCTCCACTGAGAACTGACTGACAATTCATTTTTAGGCAAAGTAACTACCCCCCTCATTATTTTGCCGGCGTATACTATTTTAATCTTACGTCGTTATGAAAAATGATAATGAAACTAAACTAATAAGGACAGAGATATTTAATAACAATTTATTCATTTCCATCAATTCAGCAGGTTATTTAAAAAATATTCGTGTTTTAAAATAAAGTTTTTAAAACAATAAGCAATAAACATTGAAAGTCAATATTAAATAATTACATTTCTGATTTTAATCTTTTTGTCTGTTTCTGCTACTTGATAAATCTCTTGGACGTGCTTGGCTTGGCTTGCGTGGGGGAAATTCTAGAGTTGGAATGGAGATTCTACAGTTGATCCTAAATGAATATTTAAAAATATTTTAAAAATTGTTCCGGAAAACTTTAAAGCGTAATGTTTGAAAATTTTGCATCTAAATAATCTTAACTTGCCCTTTTATATTATAAACTTAAGATTTTTAGTTTATAATACTAATATAAAAAGTTAATTTTGTAATATGCGCTAGATTTGATTTTTCTGAAAATGTTGAATTTAAACATGTCTAAATATTAAAATTTAATGTAGAAGGTTGCTATTTTCACATAATAATTCTAAAATAGTCATTTCATAAAAAATCTATTGAAATCTCTGAAAAGCGTGATATTTATACAGTTTTTGAGCTTTAAAAATTGTAAAAACTTAATCCCCTGAAGATGGTCTCAGATGAGATTGAAAGCACTTGGGAAAATAAAAACTATTCGAAAGAAAATTTTGGTATTTTTCTTACTCAATTTTCTAAGTCCACCAAAAAATTAATTCACGAATTTGAAAGGATCACAACGAAAACTAATCATCATGACATGTTGAAATTATTTAACCAAACCTGTTTGAATGAAAATATGCTGCGTACATATAAACAATATATATATATATATATATATATATATATATATATATGTATATGTGTATGTGTGTGTGTGTGTGTGTGTGTGTGTGTAATACATTTGTAACGCGTTTAGAACTTAATCGGACTAAAGTAATGTGTTTTTAATGTAATTATATATGGACAGGAAAAAGAGGAGGAATATAAAAACGCAACCTTTGGTTATATTCCGGTTACACTTACTATGGATTTATAATTACAGCACCAAACACATTACTTTAGTCTCTAGAAGTCCTAAAGTTACACAATGTTTTACTTCTTTGTCATGAATTTTCCTAGCATTGTTTTGATATTTGGCCAAATCGGTTAAAGACACGTCAGGCTATATGATGGTTCCGCATAGGATACAGATTCGATTCCTGTCGGAGAACGAATATCTTCTATAAAAATTTCTCGGACATTCAGGCCGGTAAATGTTGTTTAATACTCTTAATTATAAACAGAGCATTTACTTAAATATTTGTATCTATAAAAAGAATGTATAAACATAAAAATGCGTTTATATATATATATATTGATTGTTTATACGATATTTTTACATATACAAATATTTAAGTTAATGCCCTGTTTAGAAACAGTATTAACAACATTTACCGGCTTGAGCAACTTAAATATTTGTATTTATAAAAATAACGTATAAACAATAAATATATTAAAATAATTGTTGGACTTGGTCCATTTCATTATATATATATATATATATATATATATATATATATATATATATATATATATATATATATATATAGTTGATTGATGTGAGTTTGTATAGATATTTATATATGTGAAAGTGTATATATATTTATATTTGGGTTATAATTCCGAATCTTAAAATCCCGAATGTCGAAATCCTGAAATTTAAAATCCCGAATAAATCAAAATCCCGAAATTTAAAATCGTGAAATATAAGAATCCAGAAAGGTAGTATTTGGGAGAAATTAAAAAAAAAATACGAAATACGTTTATTTCTAAACATTTATAGAATAGCGTTTAAATAGTAATTATACATTAGAAACATTCAAAATTCATTAAAAAAAAATTTAAACCGGGATATCTGAATAATTTATAATTAAAGATTATGAGCAAGAACGCGAAGATCGTTCATAAAACTTGATCGGTTTTCACGATCGTTAACTATATTTTTAATCCTTTCATCATGATAAAACACACATTTATTTTTTTTATGGACACGACTCTCCTCGGAGAATGCGTTCACATTTGTTTTCTACGTATTGGTTCTCTTTGAAACTCTCCAATAATGCGATAAACACTGACATGAGCATTGCCTACTAAGTTTTCCCATCGTCTAGTCGCCATATATTAAAATAACCTGTCACAACTGTTCCTTATAATATACTGGGGGACACTGGCAGAAATAAAATGTGTTTATGAACACGGAAAGGATATTTTATACATAACAATTTATCAATTGCTTTAGTCATACAGGAAATTACGCTCAGCCATTTAAAGAATGCCGCCCTTATTAACAGAGAAATTAGAAGTAAATTTCTTGAGAGTGCCACTCTCAATATGTAAATCTCTGCCTGTGGTTTTTTCAGATATCTTCTTTCCTAAAATAAATATTCGTTTCCAAAGTCAATATACATGACCGTACACGACCATACATGACCAGGGCGCGTAAATATTACACTAATTCTAAGCAGACGTGCTAAGCTAAGGTAATTACACTTTGGTCTTCGTCCGAGTACACAAATACTACACTGATCTGAGTCAAAAGTGTTAATCCATAATTAAATAATTCCGCTATATTCTTATTTGAATCTTTGACGGAACATACACAATAATGTTACGAGTTGCATTGGACATCAGATGGAAGAAACATCCAACAAAGAAACACCTGTATGGACACTTTCCTCCTATCTCAGTTTCGATAAGAGAGAGAAGGCTTCGGCTAGCTGGTCAATCCTGGAGAAGTAAGTTAGAACTTGTGAGTGACACCCTCCTATGGAACCCATTGCGCGGCAAAAGATCGGTTGTTGGAAGACCTCAATACATCTACATTGACCAACTTGTAGATGACATCTGGATGACATCTGGAGGACCTGCCGACAGCGATGTCGGACAGAGATGGTTGGAAGGAAAGGGTCAGGAGAATCCGAGAAGAGAAGGTTTCGGCTAGCTGGTCATTCCTGGAGAAGTTAAGTTAGAACTTGTGAGAGACACCTTTCTATGGAACCCACTGCGCGGCAAAAGATCGGTTGAAAGACCTCAACACATCTACATTGACCAACTTGTAGATGAATCTGAATGCCATCTGGAGGACCTGTCGACACCGATGTCAGACAGAGATGGTTGGAAGGAATGAGTCAGGAGAATCCGAGAAAAATTCTCGATTAGATGATAATGATGATATTCTTATGGATATGATCCTATTACTTGAAATAAAAAGCCAAATAGCACTTAATAACCGTAGACATCAGGAAATACCAAAGCGTTCCTATACTCGTTCAATGTACTATTTGGAGGAAATTTCCCAAGGGTTAAGTGAAAATAACAATTCCCAAAGTGAAACAGTTGGTAGTTCCTTAAAGTATTTAATATTTTTGGTATTAGTAAATAATAAGGGGAAATATATTGTATAAAAATCCAAGGACGTTGAAAATTAAGCCATGACCAAACAGTGTGCCAAAGCAGTATATAAGAAAAAAGCGTTAATCTAGTTCAGTTCGACATTCTAACCACCTGAAGAAGGCCGGAGCGTACAACGGCCGAAACGTTGTAATGAATATGGCGACGAAGATGAGGACAATAGTCCGAATAATGTAAATAATGTACATTTTTGAGGTCTAGATATCTGTTCACATTTATTTAAATATCATACTCTGAAATCGCGTCACAAAAAAAAAGTAAAACTATTGAATAGCATAATGTAATAAATGTAGACACAAGGGCGGGGCATACCTCACCCTCCGTCTCTGAGTGAATGAATATATGAAAACAAGATTATTTATAATGGATGTTATCTGTCCGTATTTAAATATGTTTTAATATTTTTGATCTCAGTTAATAATAACATTAACAGATGTCAAATAAAATCGTGGTTGGATGAAATTTAACGCCAACTCAGACAGAAAGCAAAAACGCTTAATCATCTTCCGCGTAACTCAACACACATTCAGGACCCCTAAAAACAGTAATGTTTATGTCACGTTAACTTTCAGGCTTTTTTTTTTTGTCAGTTATCTATCACTCTCCTTCTCGTACTTATGTAAAAGTTCCCAGCGCCATTTCTTGCACACTGTAGGCAAAATCCAAGAAGTCACGAACTATTTTATTTTAAATCCCATAATCCATTAGCGCAAGGTCTACTGGTGCGGAAAGTCGAGATCAGATTCCCGTCTAGTCTGTTGTATGAACAGTCGCACAAATGCTCTTGAGAAAGGCATGAAACCATTTATCCTCTCAGATATGGCTTGAATATCAGAGTTGACGGGGTTATCTGACTCTGGGTTGTTACGAGTCCAGGACAAGCACTACTTTGAATTCAAAAACAGCAGAGAAAGCTACGAGAAAGCACTCCACTATTTTCCCCCAAGAAGTCATAATATTTTTCATATGGAGAGTTCCCATGTTTTGAAAGGAGATAACATAAAAAACACACATACATTATATGCATCATGGGGTACCTGCAGTTGACAGGAATGGGTGGGTCTAAGCTAATGTAGTCTGATAGAACCCAAACGTGTCCTTCTTCTAGATTGGTTGCCTTATCAAGGTAAAAGTGACTCGGTTAGAATTTGAACTAGGATAACCGATTCCATTTTCTGTGTTGATGACTATTGTGCCAACTGTCTTTTCAGTTTTATTACTTACCCAGCTCTTTATTACGTGTACGTGTATATTTGATGAGAATTCTTTTGCAAAAAAAAGTTGTAATTTTCCTTAATTTTGTGGACAATCATGGTTTAATATAAAGTTACATTCAACACTGTTTTTTGCCCAGATTTAATATGGGGGAAAATTGCAGTAGATGCAAGAATTCATTAAGTTCATGGTAATGATGCAGTAGGTGCAATCACATGTTGGAAATGGTTTTCGTAATAAAAAAAGTCAGTTCAAGAAGAAAGAACGTTTCGAAAGAGCTAAGAAGAAAATTGATAAACTGGAGAATCTTTTGAAAGAATATGTGACATGCGTAAAACAGGAATGCCATTTGAAGAAGAAATTTGAACAGAAACTATTTTTTCTGTACAAGGTTAGCTGAATAATATTATTCGTCTTTATATTACAAATACGACGCAGCAATGATAGAGCTGAAATAGAAAATTCTTCTATACGAGCCGTACCCAACAGACGTGTCACCTTCACACGATCATGTGTTTTGTTTCTTATAACACTCCTTGTCTGCAGCTTAAACAAATTCAAAATAGAAAATTCTCCGAATTAAAAAAATGAATCGTTATTTTTTGATAGAACACACAATTTAGCTGAAATGTTGCGTAAAGTCATCGAAATCCAAGTTTGGTTTGGTTTGGTTTACGGCATATCAACCATAACGAGTTATTTAATGCTGAGAAGATTTTTATAAAGTATTTTTGGTAATATTTTTTCCAAAAATGTATTGCTGATAATATTTTTCGAAAAGAGAGTTACTGGTAATAATATATTACTGTTAATAATTCTTTCTTCCAAAATTTATTGCTTGTAATAGTTTTTTACAATAATATTTTGCTGGTATTAAAACCTATTTTTACACATTTTGTCCCCAATTTGGGGGTTAAATATTTGTCCATAACAGGTGTTACCACCCCGGGTCAGGGTGGGCCTGGGAACACCAGCAATTAAGAGGTGGTTCCACGCTCCTCAAAACCTCCTGATCAGAGGCGTTGCTGTTGGATGTAGTTTATCGTCATTCCCAAGACAGTAGAAAGCCTGGGAGATAAGTGAATAATGATACGAAGTTATATGCAAAAAAAAAAAAAAAAAAAAAAAAACCACCCCAAAAACCTATAAATATGCTGCAAACTTGTGCATTCGCTTGATATATTCTAATCGTTATCATATGAATTCATACAGTCATCATTTTCAGTTGAAAAACATAGGAGAGTTCTGAAATTGAAAACTGATAAAATTGGAGGAATTTTTTTTAAAAAAGAAATCTCGGACACAATCACGCATCAATGCGAGACTTTGACGTATGTATGTGTGAATCGGATCGTTCCGTATTAAGATGAAGGAAAGAAGCACTGTGGGACGCACAATGGATATCAGATGCACAGAGAAGTAAAAATGAAAGATGTTTCTATTTGCGCCAGTTTTACAGTAATCCCTTAAGAATAATTATTGATAAAAATAGTCTATATCAGAATTTTAGAAAATAATTATCCGAGAAAATACACATTTTCAAAGTAACACCCTAGCAGACACACCTAAGTGTTATATATATATATATATATATATATATATATAAATATATATGTATGAATATGCATATATATATATATATATATATATATATATATTATAAATATATATAAATTGCATATTATACAAATTCAAAGAAAACCGATATAAATAGCTATTTCACCTTGCAAGAATTAACCTTGCAAAGTTTGCCAGCAGTAAGGTATTTTGAGATATCGCATGCATATATATATATATATATATATATATATATATATATATATATAAAGAAATATAGTCTTAAGATGTGCTATATTTATGGGATAAAGTGCTCAATATCAGAGAGTGTGTAAATATAAAAAAGTGAGCATAGAAGTCAACACTTAGAGGCGTCAGCGTGTTTCATGATAGACGCAATCGTGGCCTGACGATTGCGTCTAGCATGAAACAGACTGTCGTCTCTAAGTGTTGGCTTCTATGTTCACTTTTATACATATATATATATATATATATGTGTGTGTGTGTGTGTGTGTTTGTTTGTGTGTGTGCGTACGTGTGTGTATGAGAGTGTTAATGTGTCAGTGAAATGGCTAACAAGGTACTTCTGTTGAGCACTCTTTGTGGATCAGTTTTAATATTTTATTAATATTAAGATTCACTTAGATTATTTACCTACGCATTTCCCCCCACATATATATATATGTGTGTGTGTGTGTGTGTGAGTGTGTGTGTGTGTGTGTGTATTTGTGTGTGTATGCGAGTGTTAATGTGTCAGTGAAATGGCTAACAAGGTGCTTCTGTTGTTTATTGTATTTTTCTTGTATGAGTTACAGTTATTTCTTTTTGGTTTAAGGGTATGTAGAAATTGCCCAAATGATTGTTCCTTACAAGCGCTTCAATTTTGGAACGAACTATCATTTAGATAAAGTTATTAAAGAACTCCCTTGTTTGCATAAAACAAAAATAGAATGAAAAAACTTACAGAAGTAACTTGTCAATCATTGTAATGAAACATGTATTAACTAGATTTTGCTGCTGAAATACCTAAGTATAAATATATATATATATATATATATATATATATATATATATATATATATATATATATATATGTTATACCGGAACATTACCTATTCTATTGTAATAGACTCTCCCACACATAATAAGTAGTAGTAGTAGTAGCAGTCGCCAGTTGGGCTCAGTGGAGTTGAGTGAGTCAATCGATGTCGGGCATTGAAGTATCAACGACCACAACTAGATTGCTGCGTCATTAACTATTATTTCAAGTTCCTAACGTTTTTGTACGTCGGACGCTTTTAGGACCGACTTAGCAAAATACAAGCCTCCACCGTGAAAACTACCCAACAACAATATATATATATATATATATATATATATATATATATATATACTTCTGGCTCCAGAATAAATAAATATACATATGAGACTGGTTAGTCAGAATCTACTATATAAATTAAGCACAGTGTACGTATGTCCGTCCGTCCGTTTTTGATCTCGGCGAATCATAAACAACCTGAAGTAAAGGCTAGTAACTACTGCAGCTACACTCGATTAAAAATTAAATAAATAACTCATTTAAGGTTAAATTTAAATATTGAACAGAGTGAAAGTTTTAAAAAAGAATTCTTTATTAAAGGTTTTGCTTTTCGTCTCAATTGCAGTTGATGGCGTCTAGTTAAACCATAATTAAAACTTAAGTGGGGCACGGTACGTTGCTCATTTGCTTGTTTTTTTGTAGCATGCATATTGTGACGTATTAGAAATAGTTCGGGTTCCCTAATGCTTATTAAGAGTGACTTTATGTGCAGGGATCATAAAGAATGGTGATTTTAAAAGAAAATAAAAATTGCGCGCAAAAAATGTAAACTACAGAGATCGGTTGAGTATACAAAGAAAGATTATGCCGAATTAAGGTGTCTTATGAAGATAAAATAATTTTATTATTCTAAATTCTTATAACTTTTACGTACAGAGGACGCTGAAGGGGAAAATCCGAAAGCCTAAAAGTCGGCCCGAAGGACTAAGCTAGTAACAAAGAAAGGAAAAAGGAATCTGACAAAAGCGGCCAGAGATTTGAACATAGCAATGATACCATTTTTCAAAATTGGTATACTTAAATTGGAAAAGGAAGGTTGAAATGCTTTGTTTATATGAATATGTATAAAATTTGCTACAGCAATACGCTTCAATGTTTCAGTGAGTTCACGGAAAGGAAGAAAGTTACATAAAATGTTCTTCAGAGATACAAACGTAAAATAAACGTATAAAAGCTGACTACATTAAACAAAGGTTCAAATAATAACGTGATAATAAAGTTGACCAAAGAAGAGAGAAGAGGATTTAAAAGTTGCGGGTAAGATTAGGGAGATAAGAAAACTAAGAACCATGTGCTTGAGCACATGCTTTTACTGTGTGGGTTCCGGCGATAACTAAAGACTAAGTTGAAGTGGTAAAAACGGTGATGAATCTAAAAAGTTCCTAAACTAAAAAAGGACAAACAAAGAGTTAAACAAAGCAGTTTATGTACTGGAGTAACAGAACATTATATATATATATATATATATATATATATATATATATATATATATACGGACGTGATGTTGCAACAGTGGCGTAGCTAGAGTAAACATCGCCCGGGGCGGTCCGCTCAAATGTCACCCCAATGACCCCGATTCATCCTATGCTGAATGGTTAGCTGTAGCTAAATTTTCATACATGCTCTACCTCTACTTTACTCTACTGACCGGTACGTTACTGTTTACATGTATGATCCAAGACAAAATCCAATACCACAAAATAATCAGTTCAAATCAAAAGATTTTTAAAATGCAACTGTTCACTTTCAGAACAACTAAATACAAAACATTCGATACTATGGTCTTAGAATGAATGTTTTCTTGTTTTCATTGTGGCAAACTGGTCAATGACATCGTCAAAATCTGTTTGTCTTGTAAGCTCGTTTTCAATGGACAGCACAGCTAATAATATTAAAACCGTGCTCTATATTTCAGTTTTTACCAATTGATTTATTTTATTCATAATTAATTATAAGTAGAAATCTTTGGAGAATTTAAATTATCCTTTTTTTCTAAAACAGGACGCCCACGTATAATGATCTTAAATTAAAAAAATGCAATAAAACTAAGACATTTTTTCAATTAGAAAGCTTTTAATTGTTTTTATGAATAAGATATATTATGGATATTATTGTCTTAAGAAATAAACCTTTTATATTTGAAATAGACGACCCGTTTTTATTTCAAACAATGTGTAATATGTCTACCGGCCTGCGCACTCAAGAAATCTCAAGGAAAATATTATTTCTTGCAGAATTTGAACCTACAAAGGAGAACGCAGCTTTGAATTTGCACCCCTCCTCCTTGTAGGGTTTGGTTTGCTTTGCTTTGCATGAGTTTACGGCATATCAACCTCAGTGGGTCATTTAATGCGGACAAAATTTTATTGCTGCTAATATCTTTTTTTATTCTATCTTTTTTTAAAATCTATTTCTGGTACCATTGTAGGGGAAACCAACGTTTGATTCGGCTTTTTTTAGACTGATCGGTCACAGTAGGTGTGACATTCCAATAAGATTCTATTATCCCTCTCAAGGAATGCCCACTCCTTCTTTTAGATTATTTCTCGAAAGCCCACGTCTGTTTAGTTTCATATCCGAAACGTAAATAAAGCAGGTTATATTAGGTGTTTGCAAATATTTCTAGCAAAGAAACAAAAAATTAAAAAGTAAAAAAAGGTTTTCAACTGTGTACTCAGTTTCTAGTTTTTAAAGTGTATACCTGGTAACACCTGTCCACACATATGTGAGGAAAGTTTTAATGAGCTGTTCTTGGTGCAGAACGACAAACTGTGTAACAAAAATATTCGCCTACCTCAAGCTGCAATATCCTTTTCCACTATCTGTCACCTAAAATGACATCGTCTTGATTCACAAAATCGAAGGCTCCTGACGTCATCCAACTGCCGGTCATTCACACACCTTGGCTTCCGGCCGAACTGAAAAAACAATAGCTGGCATTACAGTCACAGCGTGATTAGCTTTCATTCTATTCAACAAGAAGCAAAACAGAATACAAAGTATTCCACCTCAACGAGATTTCTACAATAAATGTTTCTATATTGTTTTATGCAATTAGTAAAAGTTTCTTATTGTGGGCGAAAAAGGTAAAGGAAGATGGCCGCCATGTTATCCAATTATATGGCCTTAAGATTAAAATACAGACTTCAGCCCAACAATGTCGGTTTGAAAGGAGTAGACAGGTTCGCCTATCATCCGGTTCACACTTCTCCTCGGCTTTTTGAACTGGAGTAGAAGTTTATACCTTGTTTCCAGTTTAGGATTAGATTTCCGGTTCCTTTTAAACTCTACTGCAGTACTAGTTCTAACGTCTAAACTCTGAAATTTATATTATTTATTTATCTTTTTCCACGATAAAAGTAGATAGATCCATTTATCGTCTGGTTCACAGACCTTTGTCTTTTGGACAGGAGTAGAAGTTTCTTCTTTTCTTGTTTAGAATTGGGTTTACGGTTCCTTCTAATGTATTTTCCTTCTCTTTCATCTCCCCCTTGCGTCTTAGTGGCATTATCGCCTTGTTTAGTGTGAATTGATTGATAAAGAAACCGTGGACGATCGATTGGCTGATGATATTTGAAACAGTTATTTCCTGTTGCCAGAACGAATTCCCTTTTTTAGTGGCTGTTATTCTTCTGTAGTGTGAGAGGTTTTCAGAAAAAGAAAAAAAGAAGAAAAGGATTTGGTTGGAGCATATAACTCGGGGAGATTTGGTCGAAATGTAGAGACTAATTGTCTGCCAAGACGAAAACCGATTTCACCATTGTTACCGTTTCGATTAGATTTGTTTACTGATCCTTTAGTGAAGAACTTTTAACAAAAGGTCAGTCTTGAGAAAATCGTTTGTAAGAACTTACTGCCTCTTCGGTATGTCAGCTGTTGTTGCGTGTACAGAATTTGATTAATTACCAATTACCATAGTTTGCACAGAGAATAAGTTAGTTGACAAAACTAAACATTTCAACTCTTCTTTTAAAATTCTAACATGAATTCCTTTTATTAATCGTCTTATTTCCTTATTATCTTTGATAAGTTTATCTTACTTATTGCTTTTAATTAAAGTGTTTTTTCCGATTCATTCGTCTTCAGTTTTGAAATGAATAGTTATATTCTGACGAAGTAGTTTCTTTATTACACAGATTTTATTATTAATTTTGTATATAACCTTATTTTATTATTGATTTTATTTTATCAAAACATCATCCGATCTCTTCTGAACAGGAGAGACGAGGAAGCTAAAGAAGCCATTTTCCTTATTTGTAAGATGCATTCTTTCATTAACAATGACAGACATTTTGTTTTTTGATATTATGAGGTTGTTCAGAATATAATGTCGGTTTTTTTAAATAAATATTTTAATTGTATTCTAATATATTATTATAATTGTTACACAAAAATTACTGCCGAGGTTTACTGCCAACAGCTGGTTGAAATACACATATAGTTAAACCAAATGCGACCGGAACTGGTTAAACAACAAAGTCCAATTCTGTTTCATAACAGTGCCCGGTCACATGTTACCAGGATGACAATGCAGAAGTTCACTGACTTGGGCTACGAGATTTTGCCTTATTTACCATATTCCTCTGCTAACTGACTACCATTTTTTAGCATCTTGACAATTTTTCTTCTTATCAAAACATCATCTAATCTATTGTAAGCAGGAGAACTGAGGAAGCTAATGAAGCCATATTCCATATTGGAAAAGCTAATTGCTTACCGAAACGAAAACTAATTTCGACATTTTTACTGTTTCAATCAGATTTTAACACTTTTAACAAAAGTTCACTCTTGATAAACCCATTTGTCAGGCCTCTTTGGCGTGTCAGCTGTTTTATAGAATTCGATAAATTACCAATTAGGAAAATCATCATTAATTTGTAGAGCGGACAATTTAGTTTCTTCTTTTACGTGCTGCTTTCTTTCAGGGCATAGACGATCATGGCTCTCTACGACTACCTATCCGTCATAGCCATAAACAATGTTTGTTTCCTTAATATCCCTCCTGCCAGGAATTTACACGTTTCGTAAGATAAGTTTTTTGATATTTCCTCTCTTGGCTTCAGTACGTTTTGTAAGTGTCAAATTTTCCAAGCCATCTTTCCTCAATATGTGTCACAGAATTTCAACTGTCTTTTTCTGATTCTAAGTGCAAGTGTCCTTTTTTTTGTTCCTATTTCCCTTAAAACGTACTCGTTGTTCAGAGGTTTCATATAAGACATTCTCAGCATCTTTCTGTAAAATAACATCTATGTTGCCATGAGTCGCCCTTACGTACGTGAGGACATTGTTCAACATTCACTACCATATAGAAGAATTGATATTACATCGCAGTTCAGTACTATCTCTCTTTGAAAAAGATGAATCTGCTGTGTTATATGTCCTGACCTGGCATCTCAGCTTCAGTCACTTTCCCTGTGCCTTTTGTATAAATACTTTTATGGTAATTGTTTTGATGAGTTTTCCTTTGTGATAGCGCTTTATGAATTTAAACGCAGTACTATATTGGCTGTTAGGTCTCATCAATTTACATTTGAAATTGCTAAATGTGACCACAAGTTCTTTGCTAACCTTTTATTCTCTCGCACCTCTCGCTTGTGGAACTCTCTTCCGGTTTCTTGCTTTCCAGTCAACTTTGATCTTCAAAAATTTAAATGCAGTGTCAATCGTCATCTTCTGTTTCCTTGAATTCTTTGTTCTTTTGTTGTCCTCCCTCCTTAATATTGATTTTCTCTCGCGTCTTAGTGGCCTTATCACCTTCTCTGGAGTGAAATGATTTGAAAAATCAGTAATTACACATTGAACGTCTTGATATTTACTCAAGTTCTAATCAATAAAACATTTGACTCGAAGAACGAAATAGAATTAAATTGAACATCGGTTATACAAATACCAATTATAGGAATGTCGGAATAACTGGACAACATTTCAATACCTCATGAATATTTACTTTTACGACATCGTCTCAAGTACAAATCGATTAGAAATGATAGTTTATTAGTTTCTTGCTATATTTGTGTGTGTGACGAGAAAGGCGATTGGTTAGCTTGATGACATCCGGGTGCTTTAACCAGCGACAAAATAATTTTAAAAGAGGAAAAACAAATGAAAGAACAAAGAGGATGATCGATCACGACTTTAATGAATTTTATTTCCATGAACTTAGCGTCTTCAAAGAACTCAGAACATTTCCTGTGCACAAGTATTTAAAAAAAATACACTACTAAATTCACTACGGCTCCCGATTTCGTATTCATTTTTTAAATTATTTCTCTCGAAGAAAGGCGATAATGCTACAAAAACACAAGAAAACACTGGCGATAAAGCCACTAAGACGCAAGAGCTTACTGGAAGTGAAAGAGAATGAGAAAATTTTAGTGAGAAGAAAGGACAATAAACGAACAGGATTAAGAAGAAAGCAGATGGTTATAATGCCACTAAGACGCAAGGGCTACTGGGAATGAAAGAGAATGAGAAGATTTTAGTGAGGAGAAAGCCCTGTAAAAGAAGTGGTTTCCGGAAGACAGATGATGGCGATTCAAATTAATTTTTTAAAGAACGTACGTATAGAATATACGTTGTGTTGTAATAGATAACGGCTAGAAATGAGAAATCAGAGAACCGAGTTCGAATTCCGGTTGAGTCTACTGCATTCACTTTCGCGCAAATACCATCATTTAATCCTCCAGCTATGGTTAGAACAGCGGGACAGACTTTAGCCTTTGTTAGCAAAGCAGTCTACCGCAAACGGCAACATACTGCCGGAAAATCTTCTGCCTAGTCAGTCATGAACCGTAAGAGACATGATCGTTCAAGCGTACGGCAATTAAGTAGGTGAAGGGAAGGAAGAAACTGGAAGAGATTTCTACAGGCGAGAAGTGCGAGAAAAGAAACTATTAGAGAATTTATTGTCATATCTAGCTGCTCCAACTGTAAAACGATGAGATCTATTTAGCAACCTATTTGTAGGCTTAAATAAGAATAGAAGTTAAGCTAATTCAAGAGTAAAACGATGAGGACTATTTGCCAATCTAGAAGTCTGTTTTAATTCGTGCACTCTAGAAGGAGGAGGAGAGAGGAATAGAACAATTTTCATGAAAATATTTATAGAAAAGACAAAGAAATACCACGTCATGGCCGTGGGATATCAGTTAGATCGACTATTTTGAATAATCAATTATCGGAGCAGAATACCACCCAATTGCCTTGTTCGGAAAATCAACGTTTCATTGCCCAATTTTGGAATGTAGAGGTTGGTCCGAAAGTCTTGTCATTCCTCGCAAAAGTAATGAGAAGTTTAAAACAATTTTTTTTTAAAGTTTAGAGACGAAATGTTCTTATAAGAATAGTTTTCAAAACAAATTTTCTTTATCTTCGATTCTTTTTTATGCCAATATACCAACTTTTTTAAACTCCGAGGTGGTCCGAAAGTTTTGTCACCCCTCACAAAAAGTAATGAGAACAATAGAACAACAAGTAATACAGTAATACAAATCACATGTACTGGATTCAGTTCATTGACTTTCATTGACGCTGTCACACATCGAAAAGCCTCCCTTCCAAACTGTATGATCTCGTGTTAGCCATCTGACAGAAAATTATATTATATAGGGGTGACAAGACTTTCAGACCACCCTGTACGATTTATAAATGTATGGATTAGACTCAAGGTACTTGGCGTGGTCTTCCGATATGTTTGCGGATTTTTGGAATCGGCAAGACGAGTTCGAATTCAGGCCTCGTCTGTTGTGTTTGCATTAGTATAAATACCATTGCGAAACCGTCTCTTCTTCTCCTAGCTAAAAATGAAACAAATGGAATATGCTGAATTTCAAACTGCGGAGAAGACAATGGAAATTACTTTATTATCTATTCGAAGAAGTCATAGAAATTCAGAGAACAGAAAAAATTCTGTGGATAGCCATGATTCCCTGTCCGACGACACTACTATGGTTGGGCTCATTTAGGGGTGTAATAAGGTGGCCTCCGGGAATGAAATGAAAAGATTAGCTGCATAGAGAATAACTTTACTGTAAATACCTTAAAGACAAAGGAACTGGTGGTAGAATTTTGGGAAAATTCACACTTCCTTTTTGGTTATCGGCGGTGTTTGCGTCGAGAGGGTGGATAAAATTAAATTTCTGGGCACATGCGTTGCAGAGGAATCTCTTCGGAACTTATCAATACAACTGTGAGAATAATTCATAAAGGGAGCTACTGATGACATTTTAACGCTGATCTTTCCGAAGAAGTCAAGGCAATTCACAGAATAAAATAAAAAATATCTGCGAAATGCTATGATCCCCTATGTCCTAAATGGAACTTGAATTAAAAAAAATAAAAAAATAAATTATAATTTTCTCAATATTTACCTTTGGTGTTAATACAACATTGATGCATTTCAGAAATCCGCCTCTTCTCCCCCTGCTATGTGTTAAATAGCAGAGCAGACTTTTTTCTAGCCTTGAGTGATAACCAGTCTGAGAGAAGGAAAACTTTGAATTCCAAACCGTGGAGAAGGCAACGGGAAATCACTCCATTAACTTTCCCAAGTAATGGCAGTTCATAGATAATAAAAGAAAGCTGTGAAGAGCCATGATCAGCATAACTACTGAAGGAATATAACATTAAAATTAGTTGAAAGTGTGTGTGAGATAAGGCTTCTGCTCTTATTTCTTTAGCGTTCTTGTTCTCGTGGTAGCAGAATAACAAAAAGGATTGTAAATAGCATTTGATAAACGACAATTTGCGCAGCGTCTGCAAAAGGAACGGGGAAAAAGTTATTTTTAACGGTAGTAAAAAAAAAGAATTTAAATTTGTATAGCATTGTACACATATTGATATATTTTAGAAAAAAAAAAGGAGTGCATTGTATGGGAAAATACATCAAAGTCTGTGGTTGTACAAATGCATGTAGGTTTTAGAAATGATTGACATGTGAAATCAAAAAAGTGTTGTTGATAAACTTAGCATAGGCATCTTTTAAAGTTCAACAAGGAGCAAAATGTCCTCGTTATGTGCGTGATAAAAGTAAATTCTGTCTACATTTCTGAGATGAGGTATTATGTACATTATTTACATTATTTACGGACTATTGTCCTCATCTTTGCCGCCATACAACGTTTCAGCCGTTGTACGCTCCGGCCTTCTTCAGGTAGTTGGAATGTCTAACTAAACTCTTTATTTCGCTCCCTTGGTTAGACTGTTCTAGTTTCACGTGCCATGTTTAATAGATGTCAGTTATCAGTTATCTCCTGTTTATTCTCTACGAGGACACATGGCACAGTGGATAAAGGCGTTAGTTAGATCCAGTGACAGGACCCAAAGAGTGTGAGTTCAATACCCGGGTAAGGCAGTGGAGAACTTTCAGAGGGAAATTAACAGGAGATAACTGATAACTGACATCCATTAAACATGGCACGCGGGACTAGAACCGTCTACCCCAGTGAGCGAAATAAAGGGTTCAGTTCGACATTCCAAACATCTGAAGAAGGTCGGAGCGTACAACGGTCGAATGGTTGTAATAAATATGGCGACAAAGATGAGGACAATAGTCCGAATAATGTAAATAAAAGTTGATGCATTGTTGTGCGTAGCGTAGATTTATGTTGACATTCAAATGCCGATTGAAGAATAAAATTCACAATTCATTATTTGTAGATTTTTAGTTAAAACTGTTATTTTTTAAGTCTGTTTTTCTATTCATTTAAATATCATTTATCAAAATCGCATTCATTGCGAACAACAGCAGTCTAAGATGGTGTAATGGATAGCGGATCAGAGTGAGTGCGAATTACAGTCGAGTTCGCTGCATCCACTTACATACTAATATCCTTGGGAAAGGTATGAACCCATCTCTTCCCTCGGGTGTGGGTAAATAGCAGGGCACACAGGACTCTATAGCCTTTCCAGTGATCTTCAAAAGTTTAAATGCAATGTCAATCGTTATCTTATGTTTTCTTAATTCTTGTTCGAGAGAACAATAATTTTTTCTTTTTCTCGTATTCTTTCACAATCAGTAATATCTGAGTGATTTTATTGCTTTGCTTGGGGTGAAATAATTAAAAATATATAAAATATAATATATAATATTAAAAGAAAATATAATATAAAAATATAAATTAAAAATTATATTTAATTAATTATTGGAAATAAAAATAAACCTCGGGTCTCTACTGCTTTCTTAGCGATCACAGATTAATCATTTCTGGGGTGCTATTAAAAACAAAACAAAAAGAAAAAAAAACAAAAAGAAAAACAAAAAACAAAAGAAAAACAAAAAATAGAAATAAAAAAAATTAGTTAGAATAAAACGTCGTCCACGAATTAAAAAACAACAAACTACCCAATAATTAAAGTGAAAAAAGTTAATAACCACTTCAATGATTCATTAAAGAAATTAAAATAATGTTATATCTCCCACTCACCCCACTCTCATGCTCGGCACCGGTTATCCACAGGGATGTTTATTAAACCCTCTTTTGTATACAAACTACACTGTGATTGCGTCACTATCCACTCGGACAAATACGATCATTATGTTTGCCGACAACACTTTGGGCTCGTTTCGGGGTGTGATGAGGTGGCTTCCAGGAGTGAAATGAAAAGTTTAGCTGTATGGAGCTCGGAGAATAACCTTACTTTAAACATCTTAAATACAAAGGAACTGGTAGTAGAATTTCGGAGAAAGTCAACCCTTCCTTTTGGTTATCGGCGGCATATGTGTGGAGAGGATGGATAAAATTAAGTTTCTGGACTCTTGCGTTGAAGAGGAATCTCTTCCGGACTTAATAAATAATTTACAAAGGATCTGCTGATGACCATCTACCGCTAATCTCTGGAATACATGCTGGCGTATTGCATCTGGATGGTAATGCCAGCTGACTTTTATAGATATTATCCAGAAAATAATCATTTGCTCTCCTTGGAAGTCATTTATAAATCTGGTTGTCGCAGCAGAGCAGAAAACATGAAAGATAGAATGTCTTCCACGTAGCACTTGTTTGAACTGTTACCCTCAGGACGATGTTTTGATGACCGAAGACGCATTCCAAAGGCTGGACAGAATATTATGAGACAGGAAGATTTCTTTGGTAACAAAGAAAAGAGTACTGAGCTGTTACGTGACATCTGTCCTCCTTTACGGCAGCAAATGTTGAACGGTCTCCTCAAAGATGAAGAAGAGACTCAAGACAGTGTAGGTATGGTTCTATAGAAGGATTCTAAGAATATCATGGACCAGGCATGTGAGCAGCGATGAGGTTTTGGAGAGGGTGTAAACAAGGAGGAAGCTTATACTTAACATCAAGAAGAGGCAGCTGAAATTTCTGAGACAAGCAATGAGAAAGGAAGGCTTTGAGAATCTGATACTCACAGGTCGAATAGAGGGAAAGAGAGGGAAAGCAACGCATGACATACCTAGCGGGCTGGTGGAAATAGCAAAGGAACAAAACTTATTGAA
The DNA here is from genome assembly GCA_903632075.3 of Acanthosepion pharaonis. Classification (NCBI taxonomy): domain Eukaryota; kingdom Metazoa; phylum Mollusca; class Cephalopoda; order Sepiida; family Sepiidae; genus Acanthosepion; species Acanthosepion pharaonis. Next base: position 593,197 of record CAHIKZ030005637.1, on the reverse strand, counting down.
AGCTACAAGAGATGGGGAGAAGTGGAGGGCCATGATCGCCTACGTCCTGAAGGGACACGGCACATGAAAAGAAAGAAAAGTTCGAGGACAAAGTGAATTTATTCTTGGGCCCTGTCTTAAGTGGACATTGCCGCGCATATTTTGAATATACTTTTTCATTCGATGCTGTGCGTGTCTTTTTTTATTTTTATTTGTTTATTTATTTATTTCTGTGTGCGTATGTGTGTGATTTGGTTTGGTGCATCCGGGGACTGCTTTGCCATTCCATTGTTTATTGCACAGTGAAAAGTTAAAAAAAAATTGTTTAACTCCAAGTAAGGCGATAATATCACTAAGACACAAGGAGTCACCTGGAGTGAAAGAAAATTTGAAGAAAAAGGACAATAAAGAAACAGGATTTAGGAAGACAGAAGATGGTGATTGACGCTGCATTTAAATAATAAAGAACGTAGATGACAGAGAAGCAAGAAGCTGGAAGAGATTTCCACAGGTGAGAAGTGCGAGAAAAGAAATTATTAAAAAAGAACACTTACGGTTGCATCTAGCTATTCCAACAGTAAGACGGTGAGACCTAGCAGCCAATCTAGTAGTGCACTTAAATTCACGCAGTTGAGGCACCAAGAAGGAGAGCTCATTAGAACAATTTCCATGAAAATATCTCTAGAAAAGACAGAGGCGAGTCATCACAGGGTTGGGAAAGTGACTGAAGTCGAGATGCCAGGTCAGGACCGATAACATCTTCTTTGGATTTAGCTGAGAATCTCGAGATATATAGCCGGATCATCAGACCAGATATATAGCCGGATCATCAGACCAGATATATAGCCGGATCATCAGACCAGATATAGCAGACAATGGCAGATTTGTAAATGTGCAAGATGAATTCTGGTGTGAAAAATTACCTAGCACGACATAGTGAGCTAACTTTCATAACAGTAGACCTACAATTGGTTCAATATAATATTTCCACTTTGTGTCAGTGGAAAACCTGAGATTAAGAAGGCAAAATGAGTTGCTCTCCTGGTGGTTAGCATCAGCCATAAATAAATAAATAGATATCTAATATCAATACCAAGAAAGAGACTTTTGAATTTATGATTTTACTTCAGTTTATCCAGCAAAATCTTTAATTCGGTAATATTTTGAAAACAAGTGGCAGAATATCGCCGTATATATATTTTCTTGAAGCATTTGCTTACCATGGATCACAGGGCCATTGCCAAATCATGTTTCATAGAGCTGATATAGTTTTAGAAGCAAGTGGGTTAAACGGTGTGGAGTTACTAGTCTTGCGCCCTAGCTGTGTTTAATTTAGGGCTGTTCTTTTCCAAGACTGGACGCCAACCAAGGCTAGAACATCCAGTCTCTCCTGTTACGTAGCTGAACGCAGAAGAGATGGGGTCATGGTTTTTCTAAGGCGAATTGTGCAAAAGTGAATGCCATAAACTAATCCCAGATTTGAACTCCGTTCGCTGATCCCACTTTTCATGTTGCTAACTATTACGCTGCAAAACACGCGCATATATATATATATATATATATATATATATATATATATATATATATATATATATAAATAAAATAAAATAAAATAAAAAAGGGAATATTGATGTCATCACTCAAAGGCGAAGATTGCTTCATGCTAGACGCCATCGTCAGGTGTCCTGACGATGGCGTCTAGCATGGAACAATCTGTCACTGTTATATATACATACGCTCTATCACTGTTATTGAGCAATTTATCCCATAAATACGGCACACCTTAAATCTATATTTCTTCATATATATATATATATATATATATATATATATATATATATATATCTGATAGAAATTATTAGGAGGATTTGACATAATTATAATTAAGTAATTCATCGAGTCTAGAAGAAACCTCAATAAAATGCAGAAAGCACTGGACGGCCGTTTTGTCCTATATTCGAGACTCATCAGCAGTGCGCATCCACTACCGAGAATTGAAACCCGGACAGTTATGTTATTAGGTATACGTCAAACCAACTGTACCAACAGAGACACAGAGGTAGCGAATTAGACTGGATATAGCGCCGCTCGATCACACAATCTGTGGTGGAACTCATCCGAGTTTCTCTCACCCACAGGACTGTGCCCCGAAGAGCCACAACTACTATCCTCAAGTCGCACCATCCAGAGAATTAGAAATCGGTTCAAGTAAGGATATACAAGGGAGGGAAATTATTAGGAAGATTTGAGATAATTATAATTAAGTAATTCATCTTCGTCACCGAGCCCCGTCCAGTACTTTCTGCATTCTGTTGAGGTTTCTTCTAGACTCGATGAATTACTTGCACATACGTATAAATATATTTCTTCCTCATGTTATGCAACAGAGCTATTAAGTATATAGTAGTGAATATACATAATATCCAACGTCGATAGCACGACTCGGAGTTTCATTTTCCGCACCTGAAGATTGCAAGAACTACATAAAACTCCGAGTTGTACTATATGTGTGTGTGTGTGTGTGTGTGTGTGTGTGTGTGTGTGTGTGTGTGTGTGTGTGTGTGTGTGTGTGTGTGTGTGTGTGTGTGTGTGTGTGTGTGTGTGTGTGTATCAAATATGGATTAGAATCCGACAGAATGATATTACATGGAACAAATAGGAAACGAATATAAATTTAACATGTTTCGCTTTTATTTAAGTTTCATTAGAATTTTGGGGAAATGAATGATGGTCAAGCAGACCTCACGTGTCTTTGTCTTGTGGTGTTAACGTATGTAGGTGTGCGCGTGCAGGTTTTTTTTGTGTCGGACTGATAGTGTCCGTGTGTATAACTGGTTCAGTGGCCAGCCCCCGACCTCAATCCTTTGGATTTTTATCTGTGGAGCCACCTGAAGGTTGGTTTATGCAGCAGACATTAATAATGCAGAGATACTTCATCAGCGTGTCATGGAAACCTGCGAAACCATTCGACATCGTGTGGAAGTATTTGAAAGGATCAGCCAGGCAATGATCTGATGGGTGCATGTTTGTGTAGAAGCAAGCTAAAGACATCTTGGACATTTGTTATGAGTTGGTGTGTTGAGGTACAATGATGGGCTTTTGGACATATGTTTATATGGACATTTTACCTTGTTTTGTTGTCAGAAACCCACCCACCAAAGTTTGTAAAAATATTTTTGGATTGTATCTTGGATTGTACAGTTAACAGCGTCTACCGTAAACTTTAAACTCTAAATACGAAGGATTGGCGGACATATGTTTATATGGACTTGTGTTCTTGTTTTGTTGCAAGGAACCGGCCGGTAAAGTTTGTAAAATTGTTTTTGATACACCCTGTATATGCATTGGAGTCAACACCCAGAGGCGACAGTCTGTTTCATGCTTAAACGCAATCGTCACGCCATATGTGTTGTGTTTTTGCTCGATTATTTTTATATATATATATATAGGTCAGTGATACTTGAAACAGTGCTGACTTTTATATTTACATACGCTATATCCTTGATATTGAGTACTTTAAACAATATATATAGCATACCTTAAAACTATTTGAAAATATATTTCAATTTAGCACTTTTGAGTGATAAGATAAACAATACCCACCTGCGTTAATGAAAAGCTCTTCAGTAAAATGAATAGAGCACTCCGGCTGATTAGTATTTTCGTAAAAACTGCGAATGATATATATATATATATATATATATATTGTGTAGAATTTAGGCAGCATTTTTTCATTCATACATGTTTCATTAAATAATATAGACAAGTGTTGTCTATTTATTTATGTAAATTCTTTTCATAACGTCTGATAAGCTTAATAACATTATCATTAAACGAAGAAAGAAAATCACAATATTGATACATATTTTTTAATCCAATCTAAGCTTTCGGCTTACATAAGCCATTATCAAAGATGACAATTACTGTACAATATATTAAGCAATAAACGGACAAGAATGTGATGATAGTCTGTTTCTGTTTACATGGATGATTTCCAAGCAACGATAAACACGTGCATATAAGACGCTGGAAACGAAAATCGCATCGCAGCTCAAGAACGTCACACATGACCACGCGAGTGTGAATTCGAGAAGTATTAAGTATAAGAAGCCGTTGGTATAAACCAATGGCTTCTGTTACCAATTATAGAAATTTAAGGATATTTGTGGAGATTTCATAGTTTATTTTGTTTAGGTTAGGTTTCAACTGTTTTATGTATATAGCTTCAAGAATTTTTAGTTTTTGTTTATTGTTTTTATGTTTAAGTATAATTGTGTTTTCGACAAGAATTTTACGGAATTGTGTACGCGGCCAGGCATGTTGTTTTAAATGCCTAAAGATGTTAGAGTTTTCATTCAAATGTAGTGTCAAGCGTCGTGAAAGCGAGTTTGTGATATGACCAACATAAATATTGTTTAATTCGTTGGAGATACAATCTCCCAAAGGGCACTTGAATTTGTAAACTATGTTGGTTTTTTGCAAATCGCTAACCGGGGGAGAAGAATCATTGCGAATGATTAAGTTGGATATGCTAGATTTAGTGTCGTATATGATTAACTTAATTTTTTTGCTAGGATCTGTTGTTGATTTATTAGTATTTACTAAATGTTTTAGTATATTTTCATCTTGTTTATAATTAGAAAATAACATAACGAAGGTGCTCAAACTAGTGTCCATCACAATTTACACAGCTCTGAAGTCTACCTACCTCGCTTCGACAAACATTTTTGCACAAGCATCTTTGTGTATTAATTAATTGAAATGAAATCATCAGCATTTCGTGGTTTTTAGCAATAAACTTTGTCCTTGAGTACTCCCCAAAAGAAAAAATAATTTACAAAAGGTTGATAGTCCATAAAAACAAATCTATCTATCTATCTATCTATCTATCTATCTATCTATCTATCTATGAATTAATATAAGTAAAAGGTTTGTCACTTAGCTTGATTGATGTTACATCCCGACTCCAGAGTTTCGTAGACGGTCCAGTCCGTCAGAGAGTAAAAAGGGATACTGACGTCAACACCCAGAAGTGACAGTCTGTTTCATGCTAAATGCAATTGTCAGGCCATTACGTTGAGCATGAAACAGGCTGTCGTCTCTGGATGTTGTCTTCAATATCCACTTTTATATTTACAAACGCTCTATCCCTGATATTGAGCACTTTTACTCATTAATATAGCATATCTTATACACACACACACACACACACACACACACACACACACACACATATATATATATATATATATATGAGATATGCTATATTTATGGGTAAAGGTGGTCAATATCAGGGATAGAGCGTTTGTAAATATAAAAGTGGACATATATATATATATATATATATATATATATATATATATATATATATATATATTGAGCTATGTCGCTCTCTGGCCGGTCAGTCTAAAGCACTATGGATCAGATGGTGGTTTTTCCTACGAAGGGGGATGTATGTTCGTATCCTGCTAGCCAAAGAGTACATTTTCTTTATTAAGTCTCTCATTGTGAATTATGTTTTCGTGTAGAGTTAATGCAAAACAACAATTGGGACCTTTTTGACAAAATCCTTTATATCAATTCGTAGCACCAAAGTAAATGGTTCTATAACTTATTTTCATCTAAGCTGTCCATTCTATTATAAAAGAACGATTCTAGTTTGGATTTCATGAATCCTTCGAGAGATTTATTTCGTTTTATGAGCATATTTGAATCCACTCTCCAGGACTGATAGTTTAAATTTAGCCGGTTTGGGGAATATGCCGTATATGAAAGAACTTCCAATCCCAGTTGCATACTGTGTTTTGTTTGCAACATGAAGCAAGGCGTTATTATGTAGTAAAATCAACGATTAAATTTCTTGTCTAGAAAATATCTTTTCTCTTTCAATGCGTCATTCAAACGAGCCAATAGCTCAAAGTCTGTTCAAACATTGGCAATTTATAATTATTCATCATTTTACTCTTAAATTGCTAAGATGTAACTGTGAATCATGTTCTGATTGTTTCCTTCCTCTTATTTATCGCCTGTTGAACACGTTTCTAACTTCTTGCTTTCTTGTCAACTACGATCTTCAAAAATGAAAATGTGACGTCAATCGTCATCTCCCCTCTCATTGAATCACGTTCTTTTATTGTCCACTTTAAGGTTTTTTTTTTATATTTCTTTAGCTCTCGGTAATCCATTGTGACTTAGTGGTTTTATCATTTTGCTTGGAGTGAAAAAAATCAAAAAGTCCCTTTGAATCATATCAAACGCAGAGAAAAATGTTTTTCGTCGGTAAATGTCATTTAGATCGTGAGATAATGTTAAACACCTTCTCAGATTCAGCTGGAATTTTCTTCGTTCGAGTTTCTAGTAATAAATTTGGTTTTCACCGCCAGTGAATATCTTGCCGCAAAATGGATCTTTTATGTTGAACTTAGAGGAAGGTAAGACTTTAAACGCTGAGCAATGTTCATTATTTGCAAATTTTGCCGATGGTCGAGATAAAAGATAAATCTATTTTACATTCGTTTATTATTATTATTATTATTATTATTATTATTACACGGGTCATTTTTGTAAAAATAACATAAAAACAAACAAAGCTCATACACATTTTAAATAGATAAAGCTATAAATTTGTGAGCTGTATTTATGAGTACAATCTTTTGTATTTATTTAAGGCATGGGCTGTTCATAATGACGGTCATCTTTGAGTATAGAATCGAGAGGTTAGCAGTGAATATTTCGAAGACAGTAGGGAAGCGTAGTTCAGGTTAGCAGTGGATATTTCGATAAAAGTAGCAGAGCTTAGTTCGTCCTTCTGGTTCTCTTCGCCTGACAAGCTGGACTGGACATTCGGGTAGGGTAAACAAAATGGCCGCCTTTATACACGACGGATTGAATGTTCTACGTCTTCTGATTGGTAAACCTTCTATTGGTGGACTATAAAGTGAGTTAAGTCATTTTGACTGGCTCACTAGTTACAGACATATATACAAAAAACTGTAACTCCAATAACAACTGGAATTATTGATGTCCTCATGTACCCCATTTTTGAAATTTCAAGATCCTTATATTTTGTTAGTTTTTTTTGATGTTCAAAGATACTTTAAATATGCAGGAAGTGTCATGTCAATAAGAAAACACATTGTGTCTTTGTTGTCTTTGATCATTATGTCTGGGTGTAGTATATAGTCCCATAAAATTGTTACAGGCCCTTTCTCTGTAAACGGGTCTGAAAGATTTTCATAATAATTTTCTGCAGTTTCCTTCCCGTAAAACTGGCAAATTATTATTATTATTATTATTATTATTCGTGTATGTTATGTTTCCTACCTGTAGAACTGGGTCCAAACTATGGTCCTTAGGCCCTATTGGAAAACTTTCATTTAATTGATAGCACTTTTCTAAGTATATGGGATGTTCCTAGCAGGACGATCTTTTGGGCAACTTTTGACGTTCATGTTTCCTGCGATACTGTTAATAAAATTTTTCATTCCTTTTTTTTACGCAGCCCAGAGCTCTGATTACTATTGATACAGCCTCAGTCTTCATTTCCCACATCCCGCTAATCTCGATTATCAGGCCCTTGTATTTGGACGATTTCTCGATATTATTATTATTACGCACTCGTATATATCATGCACCCAATAGCATAGCTAGATAGGGGCGACACTTTTGGGTTTGCTGTATAAGCTTAGATAGGCTGTATTGAAATAAAAGTGGTTTTAATGACTGGATACTACTCACAATTGAAGGACCTCTCGATTTCTAATAGCTTTAATCATGGCGTATGTATTCCCCACTGTTTTTCAAACGATGTCGCCGCAAGCTAGTCAGTAAATCCACTGAGACACCAGGAGTTACTGGGTATGGAAGAGTTAGAAACGGAAACATTGCTAAGAAACACAAACAAAAGAAGAATAAATCAGGAGGACAGTAGATAACGATTGACATTGCATTTAAATTTAAAGTTGGCTGGAAAGCACGGAGCCGGTAGGAAGTTCCACAAGCGAGATGTGCGAGAAAAGAAACTGTTAGCATAGAATTTAAGGTTACATCTAAAACTAAACTGTAAACTGATAAGACTTCGTCTCCAGTCCAGTACTGCACTTAAATTTAAAGAGTCTAAGTTCCAGAGCGAAGAGCTAATCCGAACGATTACTTTGAAGGTATTTATAGAAAAGGCACAGGGAGGCAACCTTACGGTGGTGGGAAAGATACTGAATCCAAGATGCCTGAACAGGGATAATAATATTGCTGATTCTTTGGATTTTATCATGGAGCTGTAGGTATATGGCAGGATCACCGGACCAAATGTGGTTGCAATATTCTAAGCGTGGACGAATAGTAGACTTAAAGATATGTAAGATAGATTGTGGGTAGAAAAAATGTCTAGCACGAAACTGTGAACCAACTTTCTTAGCAGCTGACCTAACAATGGATTCGATAGTCTTTCCACTTCAGAGACGGATCTAAACGATTGTTATCTTGGCCGAACAATAAACATTATCCAATGATCCATTCAGAGCTGTTATATCATTCTTGACAATATAAAACCTGTGAATGGATACAGGGTGCGTTCTTTTAATGTCACAACATCTGTGTGCGTGTGTCCGTGTGTGTGAGACATATCTTGGTTGTTATATAAATTTCAGTTATTTTTATGAACAGAAGTTCGTTTTAGGGTATGCGTTGCTCTATGTTTTCGTCTTTATGCCACGATAATAGTTATATATATATATATATATATATATATATATATATATATATATATATATATATATATATACAGGATGTCCATAAAGCTTGTGTTCAATTTAAAAAAATTATAACTTTATTTGTATTTGCGATAGAAATAATTTGTAAAAAGGATTAGAAAGCAGTAAATCTGTATTTTTTAAGGTTTTATTGAAATTTTATTTAAGTTTCCACATGTCCTCCATCATTAGCAATACAAAGGGTAATACGATTTTGCAGTTCACGGAAAAAAAATTGCCAACTGATTTACAGTAATGCCTGAAATCACATTAGTTATTTTAGCTATAGTTAAAACTAGGTACATTAAACTTTATAATATTTTTACAGATTATTTCTGTCGCAAATACAGTGTAACCCAGATATAAGAGACGCGGATATAAAAGAAACCCGGATATAAGAGAGATTTTCTCTGGTCCCAAATTAGAGCCTGTGTTAATGTATATAAAATAGACCAAACCCGGATATAAGAGAAACCCGGATATAAGAGACTCCTTCTCCGGTCCCGACAACTCTCTTATATCCGGGTTACACTGTACAAATAAAGTTATAAATGTTTTAAAGTGCACACGAACCTTATGGACACCCTATATATATATATATATATATATATATATATATATATATATATATATATATATATATCAGAGGGGTCACAGTGCAATAAGCGGGAAATAGGGGTTGGGGCGGCAAACTGAAGAGTTGCCTCAGGTGGCCCACTCTCTGCCCTGAGTGAGACACACTCTGGCTACGCTAATACATACATTCCTACGAGGAAAACATAGCTCGTATGTAATACGCACTTTATTTTAGAATTTGTAGGTAAAATTAACCTAAATTTAGCATCTGTTCGACAATTAACGCATTTCGTATGACTTAAAATAAGAATTTATGCATTTTAAATAGTGGTGTGAAACGCAAATTTTACACAGTATTTAGAAAAGAAACGCGGACATGTTCAGAAAAAAATCCAACAAGTTTGTGGTAAAAATAAACTTACCCTAAGAAAACTAAACTGATAAACAAATAGACGTTCTGTAGCGATATAAAAAGGAAGTGAACAATTTTATGAGGTTGAAGCTATTTACTACGTTGACAACAACTACATTTTCATGGCGTCTATTATACTTAATATCTATGCTAATAATATTCAGAAAAACAGACAAAACAAAAAAACAAAAAACAAATGCAATATTTAGGTAGTGATTTAAAATCTTTGTTACATATTAGTTTGTACTATAGATATAACTTACATTTAGGCACACCGTTCCCAAAATGGCGACGCATCTGACCGGAAGAAAAAATATTTTAATACTGAATTTTCGTTTATAATACACACCTCTAAGTTTTGGCTTTAGAATCTGGTGAAAATGCGTATTAGACACGAATAATAACGGTTATCTATCTATCTATCTATCTATCTATCTGGCTTACGGCCATATCACAGCGAAACACCAGTTCCCGTACGATGGGTGACAACTTGGGAATACCAGATGCTGTAAGCTTGGATGTAATGGATAATGGTCTGGAATTGTTAATTGGAGAGTCGAGTTCCAATTCTAGTTGGGTTCGCTATACTCACGCGCAAATACCCTTGGGAAAGGTATGAATCCAAACCTTTTTCGCAAGGTATGGGTTAATTAGTAAGACTTGTACCAGTAAATCATATCTATCTATCTATGTTTAAATCTATCTCTGTTTAAATCTATCTCTCTCTGTTTAAGTCTATCTATCTATCTATCTATCTATCTATCTATCTATCTATCTATCTATCTATGTTTAAATCTATCTATCTCTGTTTAAATCTATCAATCTATGTTTAAATCTATCTATCTTTGTATTTCCGTCATTTCATATCTATTTTTAGATCTATCTACCTATTTTCATGTCTGTCTGCCTATCTATCTATCTATCTATCTATCTATCTATCTATCTATCTCTGTTTAAATCTATCTCTGTTTAAATCTATCTATCTATCTATCTATCTATCTATCTCTGTTTAAATCTATCTCTGTTTAAATCTATCTATCTATCTATCTATCTATCTATCTATCTATCTATCTATCTATCTATCTATCTGTTTAAATCTATCAATCTATGTTTAAATCTATCTATCTTTGTATTTCAGTCATTTCATATCTATTTTTAGATCTATCTACCTATTTTCATGTCTGTCTGCCTATCTATCTATCTATCTATCTATCTATCTATCTATCTATCTATCTAAGTAATCAATCTTTTAAATGAAGATAACAAGATTGACAAATGAATAAGTAAAATGATAAAAATTAATGACGACAATGATAATGAAACTGATCTTTTATTGTTTACATTAAAATAAACATGAAAGCTTCAATTGAAACTCTCTCTTCCCTTCTTACAAAATAAACACTTAAGTGCGTTTCTTCGTCTTGGCCACAAGTGTGCAGAAGTTGTTTTGGCAAAGGGAGTCTAATTGAAGAAATCTGTCAACTCATGGGAGACACCGATTGAAATGACTGCAATTAGAAAAAGAATTCAGTTTGGCTATTTTCAGGCTGAGAAATTATATCTATCTATCTATCTATCTATCTGAGAACTCGAATCATGTTCTTAAAAATCTTGATCAGATCGAAACTTGTATATATACACACTTGTGCAAATTAATTGAAACATAAAGAAAAATTCCGTTATTATTTACTTTTTGTTTCGTATTTTTCCAGTGCACATGTTAATACTTCGTATGCCTATTCTATCAAGTCGTTCCTTGCAGATTGACCACAGATTCTCGATTGAATTTAAATCAGGAGAATTTACCAGTCTATAGTACTTTGATTTGCTCACTGGTAAGGCTTGCTAGTGTGCTCATGCAGTGTCAGAATTTTTGTACGCTTCCTTGGAGTAACGTCCATCGCAGACAATGGTCGTCGGACAACTAATCGACAGTCGTGAAAATAGTGTCTGGGCGTGGTGAAAATCTGATGCAATCATGGATGACGTATTATTTTTCAAGTCCAAACAAATTTCATTATACACCCCGAAAATAGATTCATATTACAGCACACCACTGCAAATAACCTAATCTGTGGAAAAAATAAAAAATCGAATACTCCCTGTTATTACAGAAGGTCTAAAACTGACCGTATGGTGAAAGAAAGGAAACTAAAGCGGTTGTTTTAATTAATTTGTACAAGGGTGTATGTCATGCATGGTGCCAAACTGGTTCAGAGGTATCTAAACTGCCAGCTACTTATAATAGCTTTCCCATATCAATGATTATAATGGCTTAGAGCGAATAAAACCTGTAGGTTTTAGTAAGGACCATCCTTCTTCGAATCTCCTGGAATGACGTCACAGAACCATAAATAAAGAACTGTATAAAATAACAGAAGCCACAACACCTCAAGACTTTCAGCAGCAGTAACAATTAAAATGGATAGCACATGTAACGCGAAGAGAAAATAATGACATAATCAATATACTGACGTACTTTGAACAAAAGTTTATGAAGGAACTCCCTTCATCAATACTGGAAAGAGCAAGAACGCTTAGTGGGCTTTACAAACCTAATTCCTTGAATAATTGTCTTCAGAGAAAGATTTTATAAATTTCAACCGACAGTAGCTCTTACAGCTTGATCAATGAATTCCGAATGTTTCTTTATAAGGAAATTACTATTTATCGATCGCAGTCTCTTTGTCTTTACCTTATATATATATATATATATATATATATATATATATATATATATATATATATATATGTATACTATCTGAATTACCCGTGCTATGCAGCGTGTCACACATTTTTTTTGTAAGAAAATAATGATTAATTTTAAATCATTATTATAATTTGTGGAGAAATATGTCAATATTGCTCAATGATCTTGCCGATGTGATCTCTATCTTCTGGCTTTCTCCTTCTATATTTTCGATAGGAGTTATTCCTTTGTTCAAATTTAAATCAAAGGAAAAAAATTTCAGTGGGGGATTTGTGCCCCCGACCCACCATTCTGGGAACCTCCTTTGATCATAATGAAATATACTTATCCAAGTACCCTAGGAATCGTACCCTTGTTCGGATTTAAATTTAATTCATATAAAAGGGAAAAAATTTTCAAGCGACGGTTGTGCCCCCGGAGACCTCCTTTTGATCAAAATGAAATATACTTATCCAAATACCTTGGGTAATAGACTTTCAGAATATATATGATCGGGTTGGGGTGTCTATCTCCAAAACACTACGTGAAGTTCGATAACAAACACACATAGACTACAACTTTATATATATAGATTCGTATCTACCTAATTTACACTATTTATATACTGAATATTGCTCCCATCTTTGTTGTTGCTATCACAACTTGTACCCTCCGGCCTTCATCAGGTATATATCGATTCGATTAATCTAATTCCGAACTGAAAACTTCATTTTATCTACTGGGGTATAATGTTCTCGTTCCACTTGTAGATGTTCTCCGGATATCTTGTCTGG
>CAHIKZ030005637.1:527500-575000 GCA_903632075.3 Acanthosepion pharaonis | reverse complement strand
CGCACACTCCTGCAAATAACCTAATCTGAGGCAAAATAGAAATCAATTACACCCTGTCACTCCAGTGGGTCTAAAACTGACCATATGGTGAAAGAAAGGAAACTAAAGCGGTTGTTTCAATTAATTTTCACAAGGGTGTAGTTTATAATTTTGAAAATATAAAAAAGAAACTTTCTTTTCTTCTGTTTGCAGTTGGCAATTGAGGTTATTTTAAAATCTGAGATCTTATAATACTGAATAGATTTCTGCTAAATTAAACATCAACATTTAGTATGCATTACAGTGTCATCGATATGCCTGACTGCGTACAAGTTCTTTTTTCTGAGCTGAATGCATATATTAATTATTAAATATATTAAAAAAAAGGTGTTTGAACTGTTAAAAAAAATCATCTTCAGCTCTTTTCTTTCTCAACTGTGAGTGCTGCAAATATTTGGATGCTTTTGATAAAACTGACTAAATATGAATGTGTTAGCGTTTCCCGCCTTGAATGGACAAGAGGCTGGTTAACCGTTGAAAAAAAATGGCGGTGGTATAGATGATATACGATTTTCGTGCTTGTTCATACAAAAGACACAGTTTCCCCAACGGTCAGGTTATATGAATGCATATATTCAGTTTATGCAAGACAAGAAAATATTTGATTTATTAATAATGTTTGCTGATATTGCAAGTTATATTATTAATTGGTACTCCAAGCTGGATAAGTTTTTGCTAATGTCAGTTGGATTTATTTCATTTCAAACACAATATTTTTATATATAGTGGGTTATGATAAGTTTTTAGCCACCCTTAATTATAGAAATTTTGGCTTGTGTAATAATTTATCTTCTTTTTTTTTCTGACAATACCGTGTTAGTATCAAGCTACTCTCATCTATGAACGATAGTCGACTTATATTTTGCAATGAAAGTTAGCGGAAATATAAAAATTGGTGAATTTTAACAATAGCAAATAAAATGATGGCATCAGTGTGGCAAGTCAAATAGAGAAATTGTTAGGTTTTGCCAGGTTAATCATCAAACGGTTAATAATATTGTGAAGAAATCTAATGAATAAGGCCATTGTCGTGTGGAACAACGTCCAGGAAGACCGAACATCGTGTCTGAATGAACGAAAAGGGCGCTGAAGAGGGAAGGATGAAGATGAGTAGCCCAAAGTCCTGAGCACGTTTGGGAGTACCTTGACCGATAACTTCAAGTGCGTGCAACCAAAATCACGTCAGTGGCAACCCTTAAAGAAACATTGCTAAAGGAGTGGCAAAATATGGCTCAGACGATTGTTTATAACTTGATCAAATCAATGAAAAATCGAATACAAGCACTGAAACTAGCAAATGGTGGAGCTACTCTATACCAGTTCCAAATACTGTTTATTTATGTTGAGTTGGGATTATGTAATTAAATTTTGAAATTGGATATAGTTTATTTCTCCTGCCTCAAAACTTTTCTTAGGCCACTGTAAATATTTTCATGGCAATTGTGCCGATGGGCTTTTCTCATTGTTGCGTCGACTGTACTCAATTGGAAGTAAGGTCTTATCATTTTACAGTTGAACTGGCTCGATGTAACCGAACGTTCTAGGCTAACAGTTTCTTCACGCTTCTTGCTTGTGGAAACCTATTTCGGTCTCTTACTTTCCAATAAATTTTGATCTTGAAATATCTAAATCCAATGTCAATCGTTATCTTTTGCCTTCCTAATTCCCGTTCTTTTATTGTTCTGTCTCCTTCATAATTTTTTTTCATTTTCTCCTATTCTTTCATACGTAGTAACCCCCTTACGTCTTAGTAGCTTTATTGCCTTGATCGGGTGAAGTGGTATAAAAACGCCAACAACAAAAACAAACATGAAGTCATTTATTCTTTAAAGAATATATTTTCATTCTTACTAATAATATTTTAAACGGACACTCGCTTTTAAAAAACATTTGGCATTTGTTCCTGGCTTTAGAGGAAATTCCTATGCGCTGTACAAGCATCCGTTTCGCGTAGACATCTCTCTAAATATGCCTTGTTGGCAGAGAATTGTAAGTTTCAGGTCTCTCTGGCAGACGTCCTTGAAACGTAGTGCAGGGCAGCCTACCGGTGCACATGGTCTGCTGACTGTTGTCCCATACTCTCTTGTTCAATTTGGCTATTACTGCTGCCACTTTGGTGATGCGTTTGTCAATATCCATGACAAGCGGAAGCTTGTTGGTGATGGTAAAACCTACAAGTGATCTGTCATTTCAACGGTTCTAATTGATGAAGATATGAAAACATATTGACCCATAACGTTTTTGTTTTCTTTTGTTAATAGCCAACCCGGATTCCTTGGAAGCAGGGTTGAACTAATTAGGCTGAGGCAAATGTCGGGCATCATAAGGATAATTCTTTCTTTAATTTCCATCATACTTCATCAAAATTGTTTCTGCAAAATGAGAAAATATTAAAACAAATTAGACATTTAAAACATGATTAATTCATTAACCCCTTTGCTGCGCGATTTTTGCCTTACCCAGTATAATATTTGTTTGAAGATACAGTAACTTGGTGGAGTAATGAATAGCGGCTTGGATTGAGGAATCAGAGAGCCGAGTTCGAATTCCAGTCGAATCCATTACATTCACTTACGGGCTAATACCCTTGGGAAATGTATAAATCCTCTTCTTCTCCCTCCAGTTATGGCTAAATAGCAGGACAGACTGGGTTCTATAGCATTGGATGGCAACTGGTCTAGGAGAAGGAAAACTCTGAATTCAAAACCTGCGGACCTAACAGATTTGGGCACCTCGAGGCGGTGTAATAGTTAGCAAGCTTGTCTCGCTAGAATATTTACGACTGAGTAGTGAGTTCGATCTTCACTGCGTACCCCATACACTCGGCCTTGTGCCACATCTAAGCTACGCTTGGAAAATAACGAGAACCTAACAGATTTGATTATAATGGTGAAAGCTTGTGCAGAAACAACCATGTTTTTTGTTTTTTTTTGAAGAGCAAAATACAGAGAACTGGCGCACATCCTCTGCCACGAGGTCCTCAAACGAACCTCCTCAGGTTTCGAATACAGAGTTGTTATCCTTCTACCGCTTGTTACCCAAGGCTATAGGACTCAGTATGTCTATATAAAGCATAATCGATATATCGGAAATATACTGAATGTTTAGATAAAATAAGAAAATTTGGGGGGAAGGAATAGTTTCTAGAAATTCTCAGAATGTGGATTTGTGTGAGGCTTTGAACGGACTACCCCTATTTAAATGGATGTAAATTACTCGCATATTGAAGAATTTGGTTAATAAACGGGACTCTGGAACAAATCTGAGATATATGATTTAAAATTATTTATATTAAATCGAGACAACCAATCCTCATGCAAACAAAAGTTTCATTTGTTAGGAGTTCGTATGATCTGTCTGTCTGTTTGTCTGTCTCTCTGTCTCTGTCTCTGTCTCTCTCTCTCTCTCTATATATATATATATATATATATATATACTCAACTCAATATATTATTGATACGTATACATTTTCTTTCCTCGTGTTACCCTATTTTATTCAGTTTGCATAATATTTTAATTTCGTCGATCGAGTTCTGACGAGTGGGGGAGCGATAACCGGTTAGTTCATTCTATAGGATTTTTTTCCTCTTTTTCATGTTTTCTTCTTTTCGTCTTGCCAACTACTGTAGCCGAAGTTTTCCTCCAGCCTCTTTTTCTAGTGTTTGCTTTTATTGCATTAATTAAATTGTATTTATTGCCTTAATTAAATTGTATTTATTGCATTAATTAAATTGTATACCTCTAAAGAGATCTTTAAGAATTGAATTTCATGTATTTCTCAAGTAAAATGATGTTCCCTTCCACCTAAAAAGATTATGTCGGAGGGAACATAACTTTACTTGGACCCTAAACTAACCTTCACGATTCCGTAGCTGTCGACCTAATTGGGGTAATTTTCTCAAAAAAGAAAAGAAAAAATTTTTTTTTCCACCGAATAAAATTCCGTCCCCATGAACAGTATGTATCCTTTCTGGAATGTCTCTGTCGTCAGAAATCTAGGCTCTCGTCACGCAAGAAGCCATTTCAGAAGTAGGTAACTCCTACTTTTAAACGAAAGCAGGTTCTCTTTTTTTTTTTTTTTTTTTTTTTTGCTTGTTTTACTTTTTGTTGAATTTACAAGTTCTCCATTACATATAAATGTTTTGTTTCGACTCCGAAATTTTTACTTGGGAATTTAAAAAGAAAAAAAAAGAAGAAATCACTGCTTTCGTTTAAATGAAGTTGTTTTGTTTCTCAATTTTTTTCTTTTATGATAAAAAAAAATCAGTTTTATAGAACAGGCACTGTGACCAGAAATAAAGATTTTTTAAAATATTTTTTCACACCACATCACGAATATCTTTCATGACACTTAGAAAATCACCATCATAAATATATAAGTAAATAAATAAAAACTTTTTTTTAGATTTTATAAAAACTAATAGGGGCCCAGTTTTCTATATAAATTTATTGTTAATTGACCCTTCCCTACAGAAACCAAAAATAAATATACCATATATACGGTGTGATTTCTAAAGTTGAAAAAAAAGCAATTTTTAAAAATTTTTAATTTGTAGTGTTTAATTGATAAAAATAAGTGAAAAAGGAACTTCAAATTAAAAATTCCGTCCTGGGTATGACTATAAACTACATCCGCGTCCTGGGTAAGACGATAAACTACGTCGAACAGCAAGGTCTCTGATCAGGAGGTTTTGAGGAGCGTGGAACCACCTCTTAATTGCTGGTGTTCCCAGCTCCACTCTGACCCGGGGTTGTAGCACCTGTTAGGGTCCCAACTATGGGTAAATAGTTAGTCCACAAACTGGGGTCAAAACTCTATGTAAGTGTAAAAATAGGTTTTAATGCCAGAAATACTTTGTAAAAAAATTATTAACAGCAATACATTTTTTTAAAAAATGATATTACCAGCAATATATTTTTGAAAAAAAAAAGATATTAACAGCTATACATTTTTGAAGAAAAAATATTACCAGAAATAAATTTTTTGCCGGCATTAAATAACCCATTGAGGTTGATATGTCGTAAAACAAACCAAACCAAATCAAATTGCAAATTAAAAAAAATTATTACATTTTAAGAAATCACATCGTATGAGCATATTTTGTTTTGGCTTCCATAGGGGGGACCAGTTTGCAATGAATTTACATAGCAAACTAGGCCCCTTTATTAACTTTTATAAAATTTAATAAATAAAAATAATTTTGATATTCATGATCAAGAGTGCTTAACCTATAGTAATAAAAATTTTGAATTTTTGGTCGTAGTGTCTACTTTGCAATTCCACCAAAAATTCTTCCAATGAAAGTTCTTAGACTGCAAGTACAAAAAAAAAAAAAAAAGAAAATTAGAAAACATTAAAAAAAATTGTTTAAAAGTTTGAATCATCTCTTTCTGAAATAATTTCGCGCGTAATGATGACGTCATTCCAGAAGGGACCCACACTGTTGACATGTTCCAAAAGAAAAATTCATTTGTTTTCAACTTAAATTGAAAGAAAAATGTCACATATATTTTCCCGGTCAAACATTTTAAGTAATTGTTTCAAGTTGTAGGGATAAGCCAATTCAATTTTTTTTAAAAGCAAATAAACAGCAAAAACACCAGATTTGAAAATATTTGTGACGAAGGCATAAAGAATCAGTCGAAACGTCTTCAAATAAAACGAAATGAAACAAAAGCTGGAGGCTAATAAAATATCAGACAGAATCTGGAACAAGGAACATTTCCTTAAGAGTTGACATCTACCCAGCTCTGCAACATGTGTGTGCGCGCGAGCGAGCGAGCAAGAGAGAGAGAGAGAGAGAGAGAGAGAGAGAGAGAGAAAGAAAGAGAGAGAGAGAGAGAGTTTTTTTCTGCTCCTAAGTACTAACTACTGTTATTTGTAGCTCTAGTAGCCATCATTTTAATCGTAGCTGATAAATTTCATTCTTCCTGTAAGCAAGAATGCATTTTCCGCATTTTGATGCGAAGTATCTGCTTATTAAAAGAAAATTACATTTTCAGTTGGGCCCATTCAAAAGGGATTTTTTTTTGACAAGCCGATGACTAATTCATCATCGGCTTGGCCCATAGTGATTATTTCTCTTAGTTAAAAAGTCAAACAACAACAAAAAAGGCATCTTTTTTTTTTCAGTGGTATCATCGTTCAGCGCTAAACGATACGTCTTTTTGCTAAATTGTAAAACATTAAAAAAACAAAAAACAAAAAAACAACAGAAAATTATATTTATTTATATTTGAAATAAAATCTTTACACCTGCCGCTGTTTGCAAAGTTAATAACTCATTATACGTCGTTACATCCACTCAGAACGAAGTTGACCAAAAAGAATCCCCATTTGTCTTGAGCTCCACCCACCTGGAAACTAATTGTTTTACGTCGAAGTATCATTCCATTCGTTTTGACAGCGGTGTGAATAGTAGTAGTTTTAGTAGTAAAAAAAAGTAGTGACACTGTAGTAGTAGCAATAACCATTGTAAAGTGGTAGTCGTAGTAGTGTTTGAAGAGATTCATTCATTTCCAGTCAGTCGCACATGCGGCCTAACTTGGCTAGGAGACTTGTACATTGTTGGCTGTTAAACGCTAACAGAAGGTTACGTATTTTATCTACCTTCAGCCTGGGGCTTCTTTGTTTTATTTTTTTTTTTTAACTGCTTTCTTATTTAAGGAGATTCTGTTTCTATATATGGACCCCGTCCCTTCTCTTTACACCAGGTAAAAAAAAAAGCATAAAAATCCCTGCAAACGTCTCCATCAACTCAACGCTGTATAAACGGTAAATATAACACTCAGTGTGTGTGTATAAATATATGTGTGCTTCTCAATAACCTCTTCGTGATTATCTCGCGTCTTAGCTAAGCACTGTCACGGGCAAACACCTTTTATTTGTTTATCTTTTGGGCTTATTTGGAACTTTGCCATAGAACGGTGGAAAGGAATAATTAACTAACAAGAGCAACGATAGAGGATTTATTTTGTCCTTATTAGAGAACAAAAGAAGAGACATTTAAAAGGCCGTTTACCAGAAAGAGAGAAAAAGACAGAAAAGTTGGTGAGAAGTTGGAGTGAACAAGTAAGTCTAGAGATCGGACACGGAATATGAAAAGAGAGGCATTTTATCGTTCAAATGGATAATCCTTCATTTTCGAAGGTAGGTCATATTTTTATTTTTAGTTTTAAGTTTTGGAGATATTTCTCACAATTGGATTATTTTTGGCTATCTTCTTTTATTTAATGTTCTAGTTTTAATAATTCTTTCTAAACTCACTTTTAGATTTTCAGCGGCACGATCTCAAGTTTTTCATCTTTTTTCCTTGATACATTTTCTTACAAGTATATTTTCGAGTGTTTACATTCGATTCCTACCTTCTTTCTCTTAAGTGTGGGTGTGTTTGCGCTTCTTTCTCAGTAGCTATGTTTTGAAATACCATTATGATTATTCCAAGATTCGTTCGGTATATTAATTTAAAAAGAAAAAAAAATCTCTGTATATTTTTTTGACGACACACATTAACCCCAATTAAATAATTGCTAATTAATTTACGATAGCGGCAAATGTAACCTACTTAAAATTAAATTTAGAAATAATCAAATGCTCTCATAATCAAGTAGACTGCCAGGGTTTCATGCCGGGACCTTCGTAACATTTTGGGGGGCAAATAGTAGCGGCCAACTCCTCTCCAATAATCCTGTAACCCCCGATAACCTGCCGTGTTCTTATTCCTTTGAATATGGTATTTCTTCGGGTAACAGGGTTACTTGGCAGTGCCCGTCTCTTCAAGTAGCATCTACATACGGTCACATCCCGTTAAGACATCGGTTCTCGTACGATCACCGAAGTTAAGCAACATCAAGCCTGGTCAGTGCTTAGATGGGTGACCGCTGTAAGCCTGCATATGCGGGTGGTGTGATTTTTAATCGGAGAGCCGAGTTCCAATTCCCGTTGGGTTCGTTATATTCATTTACGCTAAGAAAACTCCTTGGGAAATGTATGAATCCACCTCTTCTCCCCCACGCTATGGGTTAATTAGTAGGACTTGCATCAGTAAACCATTATTATCTCAAAAAATATCTTACAGTCTAAACTTCTAAACAAGTATTTTCTGGGTTTAAAAGAAATAACTTGTAAAGAGTTGATAAGTCGTAGAAAACTAATCAATAATGACAGGTTGGGCTAGGTTACACGGTACCAACAACTGAGAGTACCCTATTTTCTAGCGTTGGGGATATTTTTTTCTTTTTAAAAATGGTGGGGGTAGGGGCTCAAAAACTTATCTTGCATCCTGTAGGCCGGAGATTACTTCTTTTTTTTTTTTTTTAAATTTAATTTTTAAAAATTTATTTTACTTAATCCTATTTTCTTAGTTTTGCAAAATATTCTAAAAATTTCACCCTGAAGCCAGAATACCTTCGGTGCCTAGATAAACGATAATTTCCCTGATCTGGTCTGTTGAAAGAAGCGAATTTATTTGGACATTAACGACAATGTGGGATCTGGTCGCGAGCGTAACCGGTAAACGGAATTGGCGTTTGGAGTTCAAATTCTAGGCCCATCTCCTTCGTTGACTTTCTCACAAACACCACCGGGAAAGATATGAACCCATCTCTTCTCTTCCGGGATATTGGTTAGAGGCAGAGTTAAACTGAGCTTTCTGGCATTGGATGTCAGCCAGTCTAGTAGAAATAAAACATTGAATTCATAAGAAGCGTGGCAGTGCTAAACTACTCCACTATTTTTCCCAAGACGTTGTGGCAATTCACAGATAAATAAAAGGAATTGCTGAGAGCCATGATCATCTCACTACAGAAGAGACATGACATTAAAAAAATGACAATGAGAGAAATACAAAAAAGATAGCATTTGAACTAGATCCGAGTAAAATTTCCATGTCTGTTAGTTAAGGTCTTCTCCACATTCCCAGGGGCACTGTTCGTATATTAACCTCTGTACAGTTGTAGCACATATATCTTCTAACTGTAAAAATTATGGGATAAATGCAGTACAAAAAAAAGTTTAATGGTCACGCGATGTCTCACTGAATATATTTTGTTTATACTTTACTTTAGCGTCCCAAATTATCACGGTTGTTGCGTAAATTGTCCTACAGAAAACGAACAAGAGCAGACTAACATTAATTAAAATCTTTTTTCAAGATTTTGTAGCTTAGATGTGGCACAAGGCCGAAAGCATGGGAGCACCTAATGAGGATCAAACTCACTTTTCAGCCGTAACTGATATAGCGAGACAAGCTTCCTAAACTTTACACCACGCCGAGGTACCCACAAGATTTCGGTGATATATTACGAATTTCATCAGTGCGAAGTTTATGATGATCTTCTAAGCTTAGATGTGGCCCAAGCCTGAAAGTATGGGGCACCCAGTGAGGATCGAACTCACTTTTCAGTCATAATTGAACGAGACAAGCTTGCTAACCATTACACCTCACTTCGAAACTTAAAAATTATTTTTACGTATCAAAATAAATAACAATATCAAAATTCAAATTACAAGAAATTATTTTCTTAATTTAATTCAGATGTTTAAAATTTAAAAAATATTAAAAATCTTTTACTAGATTAAAAAAAAAAAAAATTATCCGGTCAAAAAACCCCCCAAAAACTAGCTAATATGGTACGCAAAACATTTATTTTATTTATAGAAAAGAATCTTTACTTTTTTATTAAAATAACTTCCATTCGTCTACAATCGGGTGCTAGCCGTATGGTGATGATTGTAATGGTTAACAAGTTAGTATTTCAGATCAATTACTATTGCGTAGAGAGAGTGAGTGTGATCCCCAACCAAGCACCCTATCCTTGCAGCCTTGTGTCAAACGAAATTATTCACCCTCTTGGCTACTTTATGGCACTAGAAGTGTAGATTATCCGGAGTTTCCAAAAGCCCTCCCCTCTCCAGGCTGTACCTTAATTGTATAGTGTGCGTGGGGGGTGTCAGGGTCAATAGTTGATGCGTCCATAGAATAGAACTGAACAATTACGTGCCACTTTAATTGTAGCCTTGTGTCAAACTTAGTTAAGTTAGGTAAATCCTTGGTTGTATCGAGAACCTTTTTTTCAGCATCCCATCCCTAATCGTTTGTTATGTAAGTAATGCAAATTAAAGTAAAGGTGACAACTGATTTTCTTCAACTTAATAAAAAAAAAGAAAGAAAAAGTGTGTTTACATAGAAACAAATATGAAGTCGGAAAAAATACTGTTTTTTAGTTTAAAACGAAACTAAGAGCCTGTCAACACTCGCTGTACGAAGAACATTAAAAAACGAATTCTGCTTGAATTCTACAAAAGGCAGTTCGTCGAAAAATACTTAAGAAAAATTAATCTCACTAAAGACTAAAGAGTAATAAACAGGAATATCAACATTGTTTTTAAATTTTGTAAAAGATAATGAAGGGTTCAGTTTGCTATGTATGTTCATTGTAAATTGATTTCCTTACGGAAGCCAAATAAAAATATTCACATGCCACGTGATCTCTAAAAAGTAATACAAAAAAGTTTTTAATCTGGAGTATGCTTAATCAATAGTAATATATGAAAAAAAAAGAACTCCAAATTATGAATTTCTAAAACTTATTTGTTACATTTTATGAAACTACATAGTAGCATATTTTGTTTTGGCTTCCGTAGGGGGATCAATTTACAATTAATTTACATAGCAAACTGGACTCATTTCTTATTGACTTTTATAAAATTTTAATATTTTTTATATTCGTGAACTAAGGTGCTCAATGTACGAATAATGACCTCCAAAAAAAAAAAAAAAAATTTCTGGTCGCAGTACTTGAACCTGAATTTCTTTCTTTAACTTATCCCTATTAGAAAGAGCAGTGCTAAAATCTGTTTATAATTCTATTATTCATTTATTTAGCTGAAGATGTGATTTTGTAAAATCGGATTCTTAACGGAATAAGACAGCAACACAACAGGACGGATGAACGAGATTACTGGAATAAACACGGGTGTCGGTTGGGGTTAGTAAGCTTATCTCACAAGCCATTTCCGTTGTGAATTCCATGTGCACTGAATATCTCTTGTACCTAAGTACCTCATAATGTAAATATCAATAAAGTTGCATCACAGAGGAGCAATATTTTGTATATAATTCATATATTTTATTAAAAAAATATTTCTTTTTTTATACAGAGAGCAAATATTATGTCTACTCCAAGTTTGAATAGTCTTTTAGTGGTGAGAAGATACATAGGAGAGAAAGAATAAAAAAAAATCATCAAATATAGTAAAAGAATTAAAAAACATAGTAAAGGAAATAAAAACTAAAGATTTATACAATAGTAAATAAAAAATATAGTATAGAAAAAAAAGAGTAAGAATGATATATTTTAAAAACTAAAAATATATTATTTAAAAAAATATTATCTAAAAAAAATAATATGTAGCATTTTAAAACAACTAAACATATTTTTAGGTTTAGTTGTTTTAAAATGCTACATATTATTTTTTTTTATATAGAAAGTAAAAATAATATACAGCATTTAAAAAGAAATCAACAATAATAATATAGCATTTAAATAAAATATTATGTTAAAAACTAAAAATAATATTAGTATGTTAAAAACTAAAAATAATATTAAAACTAAAAATAGTATATAGCATTTTAATAAACTAAAATAGTATATATAGCATTTTAAAAAATTAATATAGCATTTTTAAGAAAGTTAACATTAATGTATAGTGTTTAAAAAATAAATTAAAAGATATATAAAAATACATAGGATAGAATGAAATAAAAATAAAATAAAAAGATAACTACAATAGTAAAAAAACAAAAAACAAAAACAGAATAATCACGCTTTCTTTTTTGTTTCAATAGAATGAATAAACTAATTTCATAAACAATTAAATGTAAATTCGATCGTTATTGCGGTCTCATAAGAAGGGGTTCTGAAAATTTCTTGGTGTCTGATTTTGGGGAGCGATTCGGATCGAGAACTTTTTAGCTAGATTTAACACACTTATCGGCCACGATTAAGTAATCTATCATTCATAGTCAGAATAATTTTACAAAACAATGTTCAACATTTTCCTTGAGTATATATACTTTTCGTGAATACATGCAAATTAATTTTGTTTTGAATGAAAGAAGGTATTGAAATTATTACCCAACACCAAATGGAAGGTGCTGAGTGAATCGTTAAGGAAACTTTCAATCAAATGTTGGCGAAGATTCGTAATTATAATATTTAAGGAAAATAGAGGCTTTTGCATAATAAAAATAGGGACAAGAAGGGCAATATATTAAGTGAAATAAAAATTAATTGGCTTCAAATTTATTATTGCAATAAAAAAATTGAGTTGATAGTTGGCAGTGAAAAGTAGATTTTAATAGCAAATAGAATCTGTGAAATTAAAATTATAGAATTATCAATTTTATAGATTTCATGACTCTTTATGCACCAATCGCATGGTGTATGCACCAGCTCTCTTCCAACAAAAAAAATATCCATCCGTTTCCGCTTAATATTAAGAAGAAAAAAAAAGCAAACCCTATGGAGCATTAATCCCCTGTCAAAGTACTTCACATGGGACTTCACTGTGTTACTTTGACTCTCTCTTTTTTAATTTTTTTATTTTTAAGAAAGTTCACTTTTGGGACCACCATCAGCTGTTGTCGAGTTACAATCTCCTCTTAATCTCTTAATAATATTGGCGAAAAACCAGAAATTGCAAAGAAACAAAATCTGAAGTTTCTGAGTGATGTCCTCTTAAAACAAACAAACAAACAAAAACTGCACGTGACCTGAATATTCTGTTTACACCTCATTGGGAATCAGCGCTGTCACACAATACACACACTCGCTCAATGCGGTTTCATTTCATTACGCATGCGCAGTTGTATCCACGCAACTGGTTGTAGAGGTATTCAAAAGGACTCGATATTTTCCTTTTATATGAAAAGCCAACTTGTAATGGCCATCCACCATCAATAAGGGTTGAATGGCTCATCTAAAGCATAACATAGACCTCGGGATGGTCGAAAAATGACACGGTCTAAAATGTTTGAAAAAATTAAAAATAGCTATTTCATTTATTGAGTGTTTTTTGATTGTTTTGTAGTTAATGAAAAAAAGATATTTAAGATAAAAATTACAGCAGGTGCACACTATAGAAAGGATTTTGAAAATTAAAAATTATGTATAATTTTACATTCAACACTTTAATTTAAAATTGGTTATATTGCCTGTACATTTATGTTTCTCTCAGAAAAAGAAAACAATTATAGTTTGGTATCCTGAAATGGATTTTTGGTTATTGTTATTATAATAGGTTTGTCTTGGTTTGATTTTCCCATTTCGGGTTTCTTAATTCTATAGGAACTGAACGTTAGTGATTTTTTTTTGTTAAGGCAGGTATTTCTTTCTATTTTAGAGGCTTTGTATTGGCAGACTGTGTTTTTGTTCATTATCTTCACCTCTCAGTTGGTTTATTACACACGCATAAATCATTTCACCCGAGTAAGGCAATAAAGGCACTAAGACGCAAGGAGGTTACGGAATGTTAGAGAATAAAAAAATCACTTTTAAAGAGATATAATTATGAAAGAACAATAATTAAGAAGACGAAATATAACGATTGATATTGCATTTAAATTTTTGGGAAGGAAGAGAGTTCCACAAGCGAGAAGTGCGATACAAGAAAAACTTAGTATCGAACTCACGGTTACATCTAGTCATTTCTACTTAAGAATAATGAGACCTTACCACTAATCTAGTACTGCACTTACATTCATAAAGTCTAAGTATCATAGAGGAAAAGTCATCAGAACAATTACCATAAAAGTATTTACAGAAAAGTCACACGGAAAGTTACGGCGTTGGGAAAAGGGCTGAGATGCCAGGTTAAGGCCAATAATATTGCAGATTCTTCTTCGGATTATATCAAGAATTTCTAAATATATAGCAGAAGCACTAGACAGGATATGGCAGCAATATTCTAAGTGTGCACAAATGGTAGACTTATAAATATATAATATAGATTCAGTCGAGAAAAATTTTGTAGCACGACGCAGTGAACCAAATTCCTTGCAGCAGATAATATAAACTTTCCATGTCATGCCAGCGAAAAAGTTAGCACTGTAAGTCACTCTTCTGAAGGTTAGCATCAGCCATACCGATGGTGGGCAAAAAGGGTTCTCTCAGACCATTAAAACAGAGCAGTTCTTTTTTGGAGAATTAAAATTAACAAGACCTTCTATCATTTTTGTGATCAGCTGCCAATTCGACATTATCGAACCAATCACAATTACTATTAAGACACGAGTAAGTAATTGTGTCTTCAGCATAGATACCGAGTTGAGAACTTATTACATCGAGAAGGTCGTTGATGAAAATTAAAAACAACGTAGGTCTAAGAATAATTAAGGCACAAAAGATTTAAAAGAGTGGCCGTTCAAGACAACTTTCATTTCACAATTTGATAAAAAGTTCAAAAATTCGTCCACAAATATTGCAACTTGTATGCCAAACTGTGTCAAATGTCTTCGAGATATTCAAAGCAACAGTCCGAGCTTCACCATTCTTAACTGAAGCTTGATAAACTCTTTCAGCAATAATCGTTAATGTATCAGCATTATATATATATATATATATATATATATATATATATATATATATATATATATATATTTATTTATTTAAAAATATAATCCCAACGCTACTTTTGTATCGAGCACTATTTTTTAAAAATAATAACAAAAATACTAAAGAACTTTTGGATTATTTACCTAACGAGTTCTTTTCCTATTTTCTATATATTTTTATACACACACACACACACACACACACACACACACACACACATATACATATATATATATATATATATATATATATATATATATATATATATATATAACTGAAAGAAAAATGTTAACAGAGGAAAGATATTAAAAAACCGCAAGGAGTGAGTATAAAATGACGAAAAAGACAAATAACCACGATATTTTACACGTACGCACAGACTGGCGCATGGGTGCACGCACACATACATACAATATGGAAAAAATGCACCAATGAAAAGTGCATATAAAAACGAAAAAATGTCAAAGCTTTCTGTGTATAAAACCCCCTGAGTGATTTCCAGACGGTCTATTTACGAAACTCTGAGTCAGGATTCTGAAAGTAATATCAATCAGCTAAGGACAAATCTTTTACTTGTCTTAATTGTATATATATATATATATATATATATATATATATATATATATATATGCAATGACTGCATAAATAAAAGAAATGAAAACCTTTTATGCTGTCGCGTGTACTTAAGGAACTTTATCGAAACAAATATAGAAATTTTACTTATCAGTCTACGTTTATACATGTAGTGAAATCCTGCATAAGTGTTTCCTAAATAAAAACAAATTCTATATTTGGCTTCTTTCCTTGTCAACTTTCATCTTCAAAAATTCAAATGCAATGTCAATCATTATCTTTTTATCTTCTTAATTTCTTTCCTTTTATTATTCTCTCTCCTTAATAATGTTTTCTTTTTCTCATTCTTTTACATCCGCTAACTCCGCGCGTCTTAGTGGCTTGCTTGGGGTGAAATGATAAAAAACGAAAAGAAAATAGTTTTATTTTACCTTTTTATAAAGATTTGTTTAAACAAAAATAAATTCTATTCTTATAATTTTTCTTAAATCGAGTTCATCCCAAAGCCAGGCAAGTAAAGCCATTAAGACAGAAGGGGTTGCTGGGTGTGGAAGGATTAGACAACAAAAACATTAATAAGAGGGGAAAGAAAAGAGTAATCAAGAAGACATTAGATAGCGATTGACATTGAATTTATATTTTTGAAGATTAAAATTCATTGGAAAGCATGATGTCAGAAGGAACTTCCACAAGCGAGAAGTGCGAGAGAAGAAACTGTTAGCATAGAACTTACGGTTAAATCTAGTAAAACTAATTGTAAATTGATGAGGCTACATTTAAATTAAAAATTTCTAGGTACCATAACGAAGAAAAAAAAATCAGTGGAATGATCACTTTGAAAATAGTCTGCTAATTTAGATAATTAGTGCATGTGAATTTTTTTTTAAATTACAGACTTTTATTACTATCAGTTTTCATTCATTTTTGGTCATGCCTTCCCCAAAGGATAATTTTGCAAAATGGACACAAATAAGTTCAGTTGATTCCATTTGCTGCGTTCCTAACAGCTCGGCACTTTGTATTTTTTTTTTTTAGAAATATACACTTAAATTTGAAGAATCACGTAAAACAATATTCTTTTTGGCGGCGTGGACAAAAATAGTGATTTTGACACCTAAATTGGCCCGTAGTGAATTCTAGTAACCTCTGTGACCAGTGCCATATTTCCTATGTCCATTATTTAGTCAAATTACCCTTATAGTCTAATTTTCTGCTCCCTCAGTGTCCAGCCGTTTGGCCGGTCATATGTCTCAGCCTAGATGAACACGATTACAAAATGGCTAATTGTGTTTTTATGAGGGTGCTGGGTAATGACAGTTACGAAAAACGAATTTGACGAACCGATTTCGCTTGAAGTTGTTTATTTTGCCTTTATGTCCGTAGGAAATATCCGCTTGCATTCTATTTTATTGCGATACGTCTTATCACAGGCATGTCACGGCCGTATAAACAGCGTTAACGAGTGACGACTTTGGCAAAACGCTTCCTCTTCTTAATTATTTTATATCCAATCAAAAATGTCGCTTGCTTATATGCTTATATTGAAGCATTCATTTCGAACAGTTTGCTCTCCCGAATCGAAAGCGATTCCAAATTTTCATGCGCTTCTTAAAAACAGATTGTATTTTATTTACACTATTTACATAACAGGTACAACATATTTGTGGCCTTATACCAGACTAAGAGATAAGCTTAGTACGTATCTTAAATACTGCATTAAAAATCTTCAAAATCCATCTTATCGTGAATAAAATGCAATCTCTGTCTATATTCCTGAGATGAGGTATTGTAAATATTTATACTATTTACATTGTTCGGACTCTTGTTCTCATCTTCGTTGACATATTCACGACGTTTTAGCCGTTGTGCGCTCTGGCCTTCTTCGACTGGAATTTCGAAATGAAATCCTTATTTCGTCCATTCGGGGTAGATTGTTCTATTTCCACGTGTCATGCCTCTTCCGGGTATCTCAGTATCAGTTATCCCCCTTTTAACTCGACTCTCCAAGATCTTTTTGGTAGCCAGGTATTGAACTCACAATTCTTTGGGTCAAGTCACTGGATTCAACCAACGCTTTTATCCACTGGGCAACGTATCCTGTGTGCATGAATTTTATTTGCCTTGTAAACCTAATGTCGCTGTCTCATTTTTTTTTTTTATCAGAGCTCATATTATAATTTTGTTAATGTTATTGTTTTTCCCTAGCCCTCCTTATTACTGATTTCCATATTGTATTCATTTCTATGATTGGTCGGCTTAGGAGATTTTTGTCGCTTAGCATATGCGCTGGTTCCTTAATTTTTCGTATTTTCCAGTGATGTTCTCTGTCTATTATTTCAAACCTTATCCCACGGGGGAGGCGCGCTAATCTCCCTTTTCTCTCAATATATAGTTAGCTACGCTTGATTTTTCTATTGCCGCCTCGTGTTACGACAATCTAAGCCGGGTAGACGAATTCAAGTGTTCAGTTCGAAATTCCAGTCAGCTGAAGAAGGCCGGAGCGTACAATGGCCGAAACGTCATGAACATGGCAACGAAGATGATGACAAGTGTCCGAGCGATGTAAATAGTATAAATAATTACAACAGGAATATAGATAGATAGTATTTTGTTCACGGTAAGATGGATTTTGAAGACCTTTAATGCAGTATTTAAGGTATGTACTAATCTTAGCCCTTAGTCTGGTATAAGGCCACAAATATGTTGTACCTATTATGGCTCGGACCTACTACGAATATGATCAGCTACAGGAGGTAACAGCGTTTTGATTAGTACGACACAAAGTGATTGGTAGGGGCGAATTGAGGAGTGTATACATTTGGTAAAGGTATGAATCAGCTTCTTCGTTTCCCAATGTTATAAGCTAAATGGCAGGAGAGAATGAGCTTTCTAGCCTTAGCTGGTAGTCTTAGACGACAACTGAATCAAAAATAGATTACACGTGGGGCTGGTAACTCCACCTTTTCAAAATGTACATGGTACAGAACCCATAGCGGCAACACCGTGTGTAGTTAGATTGTGACCCGATGCTTCTCATGAGAGTTCCTGAGGCAGATGCTTACTCAAGATTGATGAATGGCGGCCCGGGATTTGCAAGGGGGGAAAAAAAAACGGCAGTTGGATTTAAGATGAAAGAAATTTTAGTCATAAACTAATGAGTTACTGATCGATTTAACGCGAGAATAGCTAACGTGTCGAAATTGACACCTTCTTCAAATTTTTGACGTCATATTTATTTGAGTAATGCCTTAGAATAGACCGTTAAAAGAAATCGGCTGTTCTGGTGTTAAATATCCCAGTATTCTGTCGATATTTAACACTAGAAATGTCGACGGCTCGAAATCGAAACTTGCAAATTATTATTATTATTATTGTTATTATTATTACAGTGGAATACCTCATATCCGGAGTCCCGCATATCCGGACGTGATTTTGATGTGCTTATTTGAACTATGTGGGTGATATGTAACTGATTTGAAATTTCTGTTTTTCAGGATATTTGCTTTGGATAATTGCTTATGCTTATTTCGCTTGTATTGGTGTAAAAACTGATGGGAATAAAAGGAACAGAACAACTTTGGAGTTATCGCAAGAAGTGGAAATTTTAAACAGACTAGACGCTGGTGAAAGTTCATTGTAACTAATGGCTGAGTTGATATCAGAAAGTTAACATTGTATGATATAAAATCTGCCAAAGAAACTATTCTCCAGCGTTAACACTGTCACAATGAACGAGGAAACAAAAGACATGATTGCGATGAAATCTGGACTGAAATTGAAAAAAAAGATATTGAAATGTTGTCAGTTTTATGGAAAGATAGCCAGCATTCAGCTATAACGATTGCAATAACGCACGCAGAGTTAAAAATTGTCTTTCATTTAAAAAATTTTCAAGAACAAAAGCAAAACGAAATGCGGAAAAAGTTAAGAATGATATTAGAAGAGAAAGAATCTTCATGCAACAGAGATTAAAAACTCCTCGTTACATTATTTGTTTTGCATACATGGCAGACTTAATTTAATGAATTTTCATTACATAATTTATTTCGTTTTGCTTAAAATCAGTTCCGTTATATTTTCACTCACCATTAGCTTATTTTGTTTACTATAAAACTTGGAAAATAAATGTTAAATCTGTTTTCAGTTCTTTTATTTTAATCTAAATATAACCCCTCATATCCGGACTTTGTAACCAATTCCTCATATTCGGAAGGCCTTATTAGTCCGGTTGTCAGGGATTTTACTGTACTATAGTCGGCTACCGTAGCGTCAGATGTCCATGAAACTCGAATTCGAACATAAGGAAAACATTATTAAGCAAAGAGTACAATAAAAGAACAGGAATTAATACGGGGGTAACGACTGATATTGCATTAAAATTTTTGAAAATCAAAATTGACTGGAAAGCAAGAAGCTGTAAGAGAGTTTCACAAGTGAAATGTTCGAAAGAAGAAACTGTTAGCATAGAACCTACGGTTACATCTAGCCATTTCAACTGTAAAAGGAAGAGACTTTGCCGCCAATATAGTATTGCGCTTAAATTCATAAAGTCTAAGTACCATAGAGGAGAGTTTATCCGAAAAATTACCATAAGAATATTTATAGAAAAGGTACGGGGAAGCTATATTATGACGGTAGGGAAAGTGATTGAAGCTGAGATGCAAGGTCAGGACGAATAACATTGCAGATTCTTCTTAGTATTTTTATCAAGAATCTCTACACAGCAGAGGCACTAGACTAGATTTGGTAGCAATATTCAATGCATAGACAAATGGTAGACTTATAAATATGTAAGATAGATTCCGACAAGAAAAATTGTCTTGTACGACACAGTGAACAAACGTTTGTAGCAGAGGACCTAGCAATTGATTCAATATACTTTTCATTTTATGTCAGCAGATAATGTTAACCCGAGAAGGCGAAATGTCTCCTGGATGTTAGCATCAGCCATGCTGACTGAATGCAAATAAGTTTCTCTCAGGCAATTAAGAGAGCAGTTCCATTTTGGAGGCATTAAAATTAACAAGCCATTTCTTGTACCAGTTAACATCAGATTGTAGGTAATATTCTTTATATTGTCGGTAATATTCTTTAGTTCATCTGCGAATATGACCTCATCGAAATGATCAGACGTACCATTAAGACAGGAATAAATAGTTGTGTTATCAGATTAGATACTGATTTAAGAGATGGTGACAGCAGAAAGGTCATTGATGAAAAATGGGAACCACGGTGGTTCAAGAATAGAGCCCTTTGTGGACACCGGCATTAAGTTAATAAAGACCCAGAAGAGGGACCGCCGTTCGAGGCATTAATGATTGAAAGGGATCATAAATTTGTCGAGAAATACCAAAAGTTTTCTGGAACGACATAATCAAATTTCCTAGCAGCATACCTAGCAATTAATTCAACATAATGTCCCAACTTCATGTCAGCGAAAAAGTTAGCCCGAAAAAGCGTAATGAGTCACCCTCCCGGAAGTTAGCATCAGCCATGCTGATGAAAGGCAAAATAAGATTCGTTTTAGAGGCGTTAAAATTAACAAGCCATTTCTTGTTCCAGTTAACAACAGATTGTAGGTAATATTCTTTAGTTCATCTGCGACTATGAAATTATTGGACTTACCATTAAGGCAGGAGTAAATAATTGTCATCGGCATAGATACCAAATTGAGAACTGATGACATCGGGAGTGGGGGTCGTTGATAAAAATTAGTTCCAGGGTTCAATTGCAGGGATAACTGAAATTCTCAAAAAATAAAGTCATGTGAGTTTATAATCTGCTGAGGTCAACATCCTTATCGCCGGTGTTAGAAAGCTCGAGTTTCAATTCTGCCCTTGTACCAATTCAAAATAAACTTATTAAAACGCTTTGTAGCTGAAATGCTCTCATATTCTCCATTGTTCAATTTCAGTCAAGATGTCGAATGCTCAGTTTCTTGGCATGGATACCATTATTTGTGAAATATTAGAGCAATAAAATCTTACTAACCATTAAATTCCAATTCGATTTTTAAACTAATGACCCAAGAGTCGAAGTTAACATTTTAATTTTTTTTTAGACTAAAACCCTCAATTTTTTTTAGACTAAAACCCTTTAAGTTTCTTAAATATCAGACAGTTATTCTACTGCTGGCTCAGAT
The DNA here is from genome assembly GCA_903632075.3 of Acanthosepion pharaonis. NCBI lineage: Eukaryota > Metazoa > Mollusca > Cephalopoda > Sepiida > Sepiidae > Acanthosepion > Acanthosepion pharaonis. The sequence goes on along the minus strand of CAHIKZ030005637.1, from coordinate 553,630 downwards.
TCATTATTTAACTATTTCAATATCTAGATGTAACCGTAAGCACTTCTCGCCTATGGAACTCTCTTCCAGCTTCTTGCTTTTCTCTCAACTAAGATCTTCAAAAATTTAAATGCAGTGTCAATCGTCATCTCCTGAAGGCCCTGTTCCTTTATTGTCCTCTCTCCTCAAGAACGTTTCCTCAGTTTCTTTTTATTCCCCTCAGTAACCCCCTTGCGTCTTAGTGACTTTATCGCCTTGCTTGGGTGATATGATTAAAAAGCAATTAAAGGAATTGAATAAAAGGGCCTGTTTCGAAATTCACAGAAGGTTGCCTCGGGAAGAATCAGTTACTGAAACGTTCTAACTTATAAAAACCAAGATGTAGACCTTACTATGAATAAATTATTGTCTAGATTGAATGAAAACCTTTAATTGAAGTAAATATATCCACCATACTGGTTTCTCTTGAGGGTTGCGATCTAAATCTGCTTAAATGTCACTTGGTGTATGTTGTGTAGAAAAATGCCTGCGAGGATTTTCTCAGTTGCTTATAACATAAGTAATTAGCTGTAATTTAGTCTTAGAAGGCCTAAACGCCTTGCTATTCTTTATTAATTTATTCTTTCAAAGATGTGATAACTATTAAAATGCAATTTACACCGTGGTTTAGTTCTTTTAAATATCACTCGAAGGAACAAATCCCCTCCCCACAAAAAAGAAACGTTCTCTCTATCATTACGAAATCTTTATATTTATTACACATAATCATATCTGATCAGTAATGCTTGCCTCATTTTGAGTGACTTTCTACTGTAAACTCGTTTTGAGAGAGATATTACTATAAGCTCATTATGAGCAAGTTCCTACGGCAAACTCATTTTAAACGAGTGTTTCCGGTAAACTCAGTAACAATGAGTTTACATTATATATACAGAGTGTCCATAAAGTTCATGTGCACTTTAAAAAATTATAACTTTATTTGTATTTGCGATAGAAATAATCTGTAAAAATGTTATAAAGTTTAATGTACCTAGTTTTAAGTATAGCTAAAATAACTAATGTGATTTCAGGCATTACTGTAAATCAGTTGGCAAATGTTTTCCGTGAACTGCAAAATCGTATTACCCTTTGTATTGCTAATGATGGAGGACATGTGGAAACATAAATAAAATTTCAATAAAACCTTAAAATATATAGATTTACTTCTTTCCAATCCATTTTTACAAATTATTTCTATCGCAAATACGAATAAGGTTATAAATTTTTTAAAGTGCACACGAACTTTATGGACACCCTGTATATACGAAATGTGTGGGTACTGATAAGTTTTCAGCTCAAATGTTTACATTTACCTTGATTTTATGATGTGGATATTACCAATCACTTTCCAGCACCATATATAGCTATATTTTTTGCCATTTAATACCAGTTTTATTTCCTGGTCACTGACTGCCATTTTCCCCCGTGGTTTTCAGTCAGCAATTTACCAGTGGGATAACAAGTCCGTAACCTAGCATCTAGTTAGTAGCTGAATTCTGATCTGAAACTTTCACTGTATAATGTTCGAGCGATACGATTAATATTTACCATTGAATTAACCACACACACACACACACACACACACACACACACACACACACACACACAAATGAATAATATTTTGTTTGTACAAAGAATGGCCAAAGCAGAGAAGTCTTAGAATAAGTATCAAGTCAATAATAAAAAAAAAAAAAGTCGAAAGATTGTTTCTGTATACCAGTTTCTTACGCAATCGAAGATAAACGGCAAATGGTTATTGTTTGATTTTGTTTGGTTTGGTTTATTTTGTTTTACGGCATATCAACACCTTAATGGGTTATTTAATGCCGACAACATTTTTTATTGCAGGTAATATTTTGTTTTATCAAAAATCTGTTTCTGGTAATATTTTTCCTTCAAAATTGTATTGCTGGTAATATTTTTTTCAAAACAGTATTGCTGTTAATAGTTAACTATTTTCCCATAGCTGGGACCCTAACAGGTGCTACCACCCCGGGTCAGTGTGGACCTGGGAACACCAGCAATTAAGAAGTGGTTCCATGCTCCTCAAAATCTCCTGATCAGAGGCCTTGCTGCTGGATGTAGTTTATCGTCTTACCCAGGGCAGCGTTTGATTTTGTTTTCCACTTGAGCCAGAATTAGCTGCCACATGTTATGCAATCATATCGTGAATGAAATTTTTGACGTATTTGTTTAATAATTATAATGCATTCCTAAAGTATAATTTCCATTGAAGTTTTTGTAAATGCTTTTAATAGTTGCTCTATTACAATATACGTAATTATTAGAGAGAATGAAAGTTTTCACGTCTTTGTTTAAGACATCCAAACAATTATGTCACGAGTTACATAAACAAATGTTGTTGTTTTTTTTTAAATATTTCCCAACGTATTATTTCAATAACCTGTGCAAATATCTATTAGTTGCTTGCGTCAACTCGTAGTGTCATGGTTAACGGAAAGCGAACTCAAAATCTGAACGTTTCTGTTTCGTTCACTTGACATTAACACACTTGGAAAAGGCATGAACCCATCCTCCTCCTGTTATAGCGGAAACAAACAAGGTTCTCTTTGCTTCATTGACTGACAGTCTAGGAGAACAAAAACTGAATTCAAACCCATTTAAACAATAGGAAAAACTGAACTCTTTAGGTTGGAGTTGTACAATAGGATATGCGAACAAAAATATTTGGTTTTGCATATTATTATAGATTACGACAGTCAAATTAGAAAATTGTTTAAAGCATTTTACACTAAGGGAGGCGACAATACCTTTAAAACGCAATGGTTTACTGAGGGAGAATGAGAAGATTTTAATGAGGAGAAAGAACAATGAAAGGTTTCAGGAAGAAAGGAGATGGCGATTGACGTTGCGTTTACACTTTTAGATTGAAGATTGTAGGTGACAGGAAAGCAAGAAACTGGAAGAGTTTAATAGGTGAGAAATACGAGAGAAAAAAACTATTATAATAAAAATTACGTTTACATCTAGGTTTTTCAGCAGTGAAAAAATGAGACCTAGTAGCCAATCTAATGGTACTCTTGTAGTTCTGGTACCAAGAAGGCGATCTCATTCGAAGAACTGTCAAGAAAATATTTATAAAAAACGATGGAGGGAAGCCGTGTCTAGGTGATGGGAAAGTCATTGGAGTCGGGATGCCAGGTAGAGCCTATAACATTACGAACCCTTCCTTTCATTAAATGTTTAAAGTTAGAGGGGTTCAGTTTGCTATGTGAATTCATTGTAAATTGATCCCCCTAAAGAAACCGCAGCAAAATATGCGCATACGACGTAATTTCTTAAAATGTTAAAAAAAGGGAAAGAAAAATGCATGCTAGAGTGATTAATCGATAGTAATATATATATATATATATATATATATATATATAAAGAACTCCGGATTACTGATTAAAAAAAAAATTACATTTTAAGAATTCACGTCCAATGAAATTATTTAATTTAGACTTCAATTTGTGTAGCAGTGCAATCTCCTCAAAGATGAAAAAGAGACTTGAAGCAACAGAAATTTGGTTCTACAGAAGGATGCTGAGAATACTATGGACTGAACCTGTGAGCAACGAATGAAAACAAAAAAGAAACATATATAACATCAGGAAGAAACAGTTGAGTTTTCTAGTGTACATAATGAAGAAAGGGGGCTTGGAAAATCTGATACTCATAGGAATAGATTGAATACAAGAGGGACAGAGGAAAACGTTGCATAACATACATAGTGAGCTTGAGTAAATGGATGGGGGAACAAGGTTTACGAGAAATAGCAGAAAGATGACATTTATTAAGAGCTACAAAGAACATAGTCGTGGAGAGCCATGATCACCTACGTCCTGGAGGGATACGGCACATACAGAAGGAGTTTAATTGGACCTCTTATTGAGTTTTGTAAATTAAATAATTATCTTCCTTTTGACATTCGTGACCTGCATGGAAAACAACACCATAGGTTGTCCGAAGCTTTGTGAGTGAAACTAGACGAAACTGTTGCTAAGCTGTTGATGGTTGTGCTAGCCCAAAGTCATAAGTCATCATGGTTGAGGGTTTAAACATACTGACATCGTTCGATTCTTTGCTCTTTCCCAGAAACTGTAACTAAGGTCGGATCAAACTAGTGTCAGTACAAGTCATAGATTGGCTTTGTGGGTGTTGAACAAACGCAAATGTACTCGAGCAGCCGACTGCAACAGAAAATAGCTAAACTAAGTAGACTTAATATTCTCCTGAAACTAATGGCAAAGATCAAAGCTCGAAGTAAAATGATTCGCTAATTGGATCCGGGGAAAATCTTTTAACGCTATGTTCTAATTCTCTCCCTTATCCATTCCAATGCAACTAATATCATCCATTATCTCATGTCTTTGTTCTTCTCAAACTCATTGACTGTATCTTCTCATTCTCTCCCTAATCCATTTCAATGTAATTAAGATCATCCATTATCTCATGTCTTTGTTCTTCTCAAACTCATTGCCTGTATCTTCTCATTCTCTCCCTTATCCATTTCAATGTAACTAAGATCATCCATTATCTCATGTCTTTGTTCTTCTCAAACTCATTGACTGTATCTTCTCATTCTCTCCCTAATCCATTTACATGAAACTCTTCTGCTCTTTGATTATATCATTTCATTCTCATTTGTATTTGTTGCTCGTCTTTGTTTTTGCCGCTAAAACAAGCATAAATTAGTTTCATATGCGAAAAAGCAATAAGGCAATAATGCGCTAACATTTTTTTCTACTGCATCCTTTCTATTTTTACATTCTTTTGCTTTAAGTGTTGATAAAGAATTTTAATGTATCGCATTTTTTACTCCTTTCCACTTCCACTTACTTTTCAATCTTTTGCTCATTGTCACTTGATATTCATCCACCAAGCCTGTCACTCGGCGTCTTTATTTCGTCTCCACCCTACCTTTATGTGGGTGGATGTAATATATATATATATATATATATATATATATATATATATATATATATATATGTGTGTGTTCTTTCATCTGGATTTCATTTGGTTTTTCTCTAGATTTTTTTTTTACCTTCCACATTTCCCCCTCCTCGATATCTTTTCATTTTCCTCTTCTCCTTCACATTTCTTAATACCTCTATTCTTAATATTATCATGTCTTTTTCTAGGTCAGAAAGCATAATAGATTCCTGCTCCGAAAGGCCCAGGGATCCGACAGACACCAAATTCTCATCCATGCAACAGTGAATAGCTAAACTAAGTAGACTTAATATTCTCCTGAGACTTCATTAATGGCAAAGATCAAAGCGCGAAGTAAAATGATTTGCTAATTGGATCTGTGGAAATTCTTTTAACGCTATCTTCTCATTCTCTCCCTTATCCATTCCAATGCAACTAAGATCATCCATTATCTCATGTTTTTGTTCTTCTCAAACATATTGACCGTATCTTCTCATTCTCTCCCTTATCCGATCGTACATATATTAAAAAAAACAAAAATAAAAATAAAAAAAAACACGGAATAATAGTATAGATTAATTGCTGAAAGAATCTAGCATTCTGAAAGGAAACCATGCCATTATCTAAAATTCCAAATCCATAAGATGTTGGTGAGCAGCAATATGTTATTTTCCTCTGCTATGAGCATTCAGAACGAATCCACTATGTTGAATAACTCATGAAATGATAATTCCACAGGTTCACAGCAGGTCTTCATTTTCAACAAATTAAAGAGAAAAATTTACGTTCTAAATCTGCTTTGGTGTTGGGTTGAGGTTACTGGCAATGTTATAGTCCCTTTTGTTCGGCCGAGAGTGTAAAAAAAAAAAAACAATAAAAAAAAAAATAATAATAATAAAATACATAAATTAGCAGTAGCTGAGTGACACAATGGAAGACAAGCGTTACAGTATTAATCGGGCACACATTTATTTAAAGAAAGCAAGAACATTGCAGTCCAAGGTGTGAACGGTGCTATTACAACCTCCCCCGAACAGTCAGTCAATCCTCGCCATGCCGAGTAGCACGCGAGGTGATGACAAGAGATAGACGCCCCTGTCAGCTGCTTCACTGGGAACCGTTTGCAGTGTTTCGGTCTCTTAGCTCTTGTTCCACCGTTGGTTTGTTGCAGTGTCTTTTGCCCTGCAGTTCCATATGTAATAACTGGCGTCAAAAAAAGAAAAGAACTAAAGGACAGAGTGTGGTGGTGGCGGCGGCGGCGTTGTTGTTGTTGTTCTTGTTCTTGTTGTTGTTCTTCTTCTTCTTCTTCTCCCCCACCCCCCATACGGCGGAGAAATGGATAGCGGCTCGGGTTGAGGAATCGGAGAGCCGAGTTCGAATTCCAGTCGAATCCATTACAATGCTAATCCATTACGAATGCCAGTACCCTTGGGAAAGCTATGGCTCCTCTTCTTCTCCCCCTCAGCTATGGCTAAATAGCAGGACAGGCCGGGTTCTATAGCCTTGGATGGCAACTGGTTTACCGGAAAGAAATGACAACCTACTGCGGGAAAAATCTGCTTCGTCAGTCATGTATTGAAAGCTGCATGATCGAATTAGCGTGTATCTCGCATGGCACATAACTGAATGACCTTCAGGACATTGAGATCAGGGTTCTCCCCAACTTACTGTCCTTTGTAGCTCTTAATAAATCTTGTCATTTTGTTATCCCTACATAATCTTATTCTGCCATTCATTTATTCAAGCTCGCTAAATAGGTTATGCGTTGTTTTTCCACTCTCCACTCTCCCCTTCTCGAATTCAGTATGTCCTGTGAGTATTAAAATTTCCATGCTCTCTGTCCTCATTATGCGTCCTAGAAATTTCAACTGTCACTTCTTGGTAGCATGTAGAAGTGTCCTTTTTGGGTTCGATTTTCTCTAAAACTTCGTCGTTGCTCACATGTTGAGTCCATCGTATTTTCAGTGACAATTCCGTAGATCCACATTTCTGTTGCATCAAATGTCTTCATCTGTGAGGAGATTATTCAGCGTTCACTGTGGTAAAGGAGTACCGATAATACGTTATAGTTCAGTACTCTTTTCTTAGAATGACAATACAAGCTTACATTCAGTAAATGAAAAACTGAATTTATTTATTTGGTGAAGCTACTCTCTTGATTCACTGGATTAAAAACCTTTAAATATCTGTTCATATCACTAGAATATTTTTTAAACATCGAAGTTAAGCAACGATGTGCATGGCCGAAGTGGTGCCGTTTGGGAAGATAGAGTTCTGTAAGAAATAAAGGAATAAAGCCTGATAAAAAAAATCCCGCCTTTGAATTTTTTTATGTACTAAAATTCACCAAATAGTAACCTTATGTGTAAAATATCAGGATATACCAGATTCTGTAGTCTTGGAAGGCAACTGGTCTACCGCAGAAAGAATATGGCAACCTACTGCGGGGAAAAAATCAGCCTCGTCAGTCATGTATCGAAAGATACATGATCGCCTAAGCGTGTATCACGCATGGCATATAACTGACTGAGAGCCACCCATAGAAGGGGAATACTGCTAAAATGATTATAACGAAGGTGTATATCGTATGAGGAGGTGGTAGGAGGTGAAAGCTATGAGGATAAGGAGGATAGATAACGATAGAAGTTTGACTTGAGGTTTCAACATGACCTGAAAATGATTGTAGTGCTCAGGGAGACATCCACTTGTTAATCTGTTTAAAAAAGCAGCATTTCTTGGGATGAAGGTGAGTTGAACTTTTTGTTTGGAATACGGAAGAAATGAGAGTGATTCAATTCCGTAGATGCGGCATGGTGTGTCTTAGTTGTAAAGGTCTGAGCTGGTGAAACTAAGTAAAGAATCGTTTATTTTAATTTATGCCATGGAAATTATTTCATCAAAGAATTATTTCCCAGTTGGACTTTATCATCACCAGAATGTGTTTACGTATTGGATATGCCAAAATAAATCAAATACGAAAATTTAAATATCTGGTAAAATGTCCTAACAGAGAACGTAAAATGTGACACCGAAATCCGAAGACGCATTGGAATAGCGAAAGACGCCTTCCAAAAGTTAAGCAAAGTATTAAGAAACAGGAACATTTCGTTATTACTAAAGAAAAGTGTACTGAACTGTTGTGTAATGTCAGTCCTCCCATATGAACATTTCCTCAGATATGAAGATACTTGATGCAACAAAAATGTTGCTCTACAGAAGGAGGCTTAGAATACATTGGACTGAACATGTGAGTAATAGGAATGTTTTAAAGAAAACAAATAAAGCAACCTATGCTTATACTTAAAATCAGAAAGAAACAATATAAATTTCTAGAGAACACAATGAGAAAAGAAGGCTTGGAGAATTTGGCATTCACTCGATGTATTGAAAGCAAGAAGGAAACAAAGCTAGTAATCTACCAAAGTTTTATAAATGGATGGCAATGGGATGGATAAAGAGAAAGAGAAACCTTATAAGAGCTGCAAAGTATCGGATGTTGTGGAGAGCCATGATCGTCCATGTTTTGAAGAGTCCCGACACAGAAGAATACAGAGGATTATGTTTATGAAAATTAAGTTGTAGGTCTGTTATATTTGGAATTTTTTTATTTTTTATTTCGTCTGTAAAATTGAAGCATTATTTTCCGGACAATATAATAGCCTAAAAAATCGTCTTTTATTTATTTATTTATTTTATGAGATAGAAACTTTGCAGATGTCTATGACCTCCCTTGGAAATATTAATTAAAGCAAAGTTGTGTAAATCTGATACTTCGTTGGTGTTTTCAAGGATATAAATGTCATAACATAATGAGAATAAAGCTTTTAAGACTCAAGTAAACACACACACACACATACGCACACACACGCACATACACACACATACGCGCACATACTTTCATGTAGATTTTTCATCTTAAGTAAAATTGTGCAATTGCTGATGTATTACCCTTATGAGTTCTTAGTTGTTATTTATAAATATTGTACAAGATAAAGCGACTTTCTTTTAAAAATGTGTCTATTTGAAAAGGTCATGAAATATGCAATATTCATGAAATTGTGGACATATTTTAGTAAAGGGCATATCTTTGTTAAATGAATGAATTCATAATTTAATGGCTGTGAATATTAAACATTTTTTTCTGTATAATGATTTCTTTTCCAAGATCTATGCATAGCGGTGAATGTACATTTGTGTGTCTGTCTTTTTGTGCATGTCTGTTCTCTGGCGAGTGTATCCGTACTTTGGGTTTGTCTCTACGTATCTGTGCTCCGGCATGTGTGGGTCAACGTGTCTGTGCGCCGGCATGTGTGGGTCAACGTGTCTGTGCTCCGGCGTGTGTGTCTCTACGTGTCTGTGCTCCGGCGTGTGTGTCTCTACGTGTCTGTGCTCCGGCGAGTGTGTCTCTACGTGTCTGTGCTCCGGCGTGTGTGTCTCTGCGTGTCTGTGCTCCGGCGAGTGTGTCTCTGCGTGTCTGCGCTCCGGCGTGTGTGTCTGCGTGTCTGTGCTCCGGCGAGTGTGTCTCTGCGTCTCTGTGCTCCGGCGTGTGTGTCTCTACGTGTCTGTACTCTGGCGAGGGTTTCCCTACGTGTTTGTCCTCCGGCGAACATTTCTGTGAATGTCTGTTTTTTTGCAAGCGCCTTTTTGTGTGTGCGTATCCATTTGCCTGCAAACATCTTTCACTCTCTTATATATTTACGTGTCTGTCGGTGTATGCATAGTTACATGTTTGTACGGATCTATGCGTGTGTGTGTGTCTCTGTGTTTTTCTTCTCTCCCCGTCTCTTGCGGTTATTCTTTTGTATATTAACTATATGGCATGGAAAACGACTTCTTCCAGTTCAGCGGATACACAACTATTCAACTGTTAATATAACTGACATCATATTATTTTTTCTCTCTTAATCAGCTATTGATGATATACAAGTATTTTTCCGGAGATGTATTTTCCATCTGTCTACTGGCAAAAGATTTGTGGAAAAAAAAGTCTTTGACAGTTAAATCTCAATCTTTGACAGTTAAATAAGAAGTTTGTTAAAGTTTGGTTGTATTTTTTGTTAGAAAGATAAAAGTAGTCCAATGATGATAGAGAATAAATGCTAAGATTATCAAAATATACAATGTTAATGACTAATGTCCTCATCTTTGTTAAAAATTTTCAGCCGCTGTCCTCTTCAGATTTCTTCTGATGTCTGCCAACGCCGGTAACCTTCAGGGAATTTCGAAATGAAACGTTTATTTACTGAGAGAGAGAGGGGAGGGGAGAGGGGGGAGAGAGGGAGAGAGAGGGAGAGAGAGGGAGAGAGAGAGAGAGTTATGGACAGCAAAAAAAAAACCCCTACTTTTTGTAGATTTTATAAAAGTTTCAGATCAAAATTTATGTAAATTTGAAAGGTAAATTTATCTAATCCTGACGAAAGGTGTTATTACGAAACTTTGAAGTCGCCCGACAGATAACTCAAGTGGACTTTTATAAATTTATTGACTGTTGTTGCTGTAGTTCTCTTCTGGCCACTTCCACGGCAAAAATATTCTCGTCTTGAAATACGCTAAATTCTAGCAATTCTATGCATTTTGATAAGTATTTTTGATTTCAGTATATATATATATATATATATATATATATATATATATATATATATAAGTTTGACAATTGTTAAATTCAGCATCTCAATTTCAGAGTTTCGTAGGTGGACCTCTCCGTACACTCTTAAGGGATATCAGCAATGGACTGCTTATATATTTTCGATTTTTTCCTTTTTATACAGTTATCATTGGTGTAAGTTTTTCGGTATTATTTGTGTGCATTTGCGCGCGTGTAGACATGCGGTTGTCTGTGCGGATGTGTGTAAATATAGGGTGTCGTGATCATTTGTCCCTTTCTTCATTTTTTTTCTGTTTACACTCGCTCGCTTAACTGTTTTTTCTTTTCCAGTTTTCTTTCAACTGTAGACATTTTGGGCCAGTTATTATGATCTCTCGACATACCACCATTTTTATTTTGAGCGTTTCTAGTCTTTTGGCTTAGGAAATTTGTATTTTTTTTTTTTTTTACATAAATAATTGATATTAAAGGTTAAATGATATATATATATATATATACTCTTGGCTATTATTTCATTTTCTTATTTAGTTTGGTGTTATCTTAAGTATTAATTGTAGAACGTTAGATTTATAATTAGATTTTTGTTTATTATAGTTTGAATTTATGTCTGCATTTACACGCTTGTGCATGCGCAGATTCATGCATGTATACAGGTATACACACGTGCATATATAATCGCGCGCACACAGGCAAACGTACACTTATGTATGTACTTAGTTATTTATAAATTAGTGCTCAAAAAGTTATTTTGTTCTATTTTTAGGGTATTGATTATGGCTGGTTGTGTTTATAGAATTGTTTTGTTGTTTGAATAAGCATATATATATATATATATATATATATATATATATATATATATATATATATATATGGTCAGTCACTATTCTCTCAAATTAACGTACACAACAAATTTAGCAAGAAATCAAAAGAAAACCGTTTACTCCGTCAACACAATAATACAAACAATATTTATACACGTGAAAATATTCTCTTCAAAAGTAATTGACGTAATTTTTCAGTTGACCATACGAATGTACAATAGCGTTTCAAAAATTCCTTTTGTTGCTGAAGACACTTTATTTATAGATACATTGTTTCAATAAATTCATTTCGTTTTTTGCCTTTAAAAAGTCCACATTGGACAAAACGCGACGGCTAAAAGTACAGTTTTCCTATTGTCTTTTTCCTTTATATGTATTGTCTTTTTCTACAGGTTAATTCTGAGAATTTTTTTACCCCCCCCCAAAATATATATATATATATATATATATATATATATTGAGAGAATAAAAAGTTCAGAGCAGATAACATTAGAAAGATTTTAGAGTTCCAAGAAAATAAGTGGATACAACGTTTAAAGACGCACTATCCAGCCGGGCTTAACCACAAATTTAACAATATAGATAATATTAATATATAACCCCACAAACCAGGACCTACCCACATTTCTCACCCATACAAGACAGACGTGCTTTCGGAGGTGTTGAGGCTTACACACATCATACTCACTCACTCACTAAGAACCAAATTACACGCACACACACTTAACAGAGACACATCCCTTTCCAGGAACCAATAAAACTGTCAAAATGACCAAGGGAATTCAGAGCAGCATGAATCCATCCAGCTCTTATCTCAAATAACAACTTAAAAGAGACTCTTTGACCAACACAAGGGCTGACCAAAATTCATGTTAAAAAAATAAAAAAATATATAAAAAAACAAATGAAAACTACAGACAAAAGTTCATTTTCTCCATCAAGATCAAGACATTATTTTCTGTAGTTTACTGCTACCAGCAATCAGAATTTTTTTTCTCACCTGATGATGGCCATGTTGGCCGAAACTAGTCGAGGAATCTAAATGAAATAATAAAAACGAAAGAATTTTAATATACAACCCAGTGTGTCTGAAGATTGTAATTTTTTAATATTTTTATTGTTCAATATACATATATATATATATATATATATATATATATATATATATATATATATATATATAAGAAAACAATGATTATTTTCTTGTTATTATTAAAGAATGGTTGATTCAGCGGTTGATGTAATAATTGTTTAATGTTTATGTGATTAGCTTGAAAAACGAGGAAATGTTCTTAAACTGCAAGAAATGGTCAACGATATTGCATTCAACAGTTGTGTAAACAAACTCCCGTCAACGGTAAAGAGATACGTTTCTCCCGATTTTACCTTTCTTTTTTAGTTTTGTCTCTTCTTCTTCTTCCTTCCCCTCCGCCTCCTCCTCGCGACCTACTCTTGTAGCTCTTAACCCATATCCCAACACTCCTACCGTTTCCCCACTACACAACATCGCCGCCATTACCACCACGGCTACGACTACTACAATTCTGAGGAGCTTGATATTTGTCTTTGAAATTTGAGGGGGTTGTATGTGTTTCCTTTTTATTTTTATTTACCAGCCATATGTGTAAAGGTGGCTTAGTAAACGACCCGCCCGAGGTAAGCATAGGTTATTTTTTAATACTATGTCTTTCAGATCTGAAAAGGAAATACAGGCCGAAGCGTTGAGCGTATCGAGGAAAAATACGTATGGAAAAACGAAATAGAAAAAAACAAAAAAAACACTTCCACCAATTTTTTACTCGTATTTAAAAAAAAATCTGTCTATTTTATTATTCTTTAACTATATTTACTAGTGTTTAAAACTGACACTCACAATGACAGAAATTTAGCCTTAAACGCCTACCGTACATCGCAGAATAAGGGTTACTTGTTTGCTTTTCCACAAGGTGAAATATGTAGGTCATCCACAATGACGAAATTCGTCCTTAAATTTGGATATATTGAGTTGCTTTTTATGGTTTATCAAACTTTTTCAGTATGTGTCTATATTTCTGAGATGAGGTATTATGTACACTATTTACATTATTCGGACTATTGTCCTCATCTTTGTCGCCATATTTATTACAACGTTTCGACCGTTGTTACGCTCCGTCCTTCTTCAGTATGTGTCTATATTTCTGAGATGAGGTATTATGTACACTATTTACATTATTCGGACTATTGTCCTCATCTTTGTGGATAAAGGTGTTAGTTAGAGCCAGTGACAGGACCCAAAGAGTGTGAGTTCAGTTAAGGCAGTGGAGAACTTGGAGAGGGGAATTAACAGGAGATAACTGATAACTGATTTCCATTAGACATGGCACGTGGAACTAGAACAGTCTACCCCAGTGAGCGAAATAAAGGGTTCAGTTCGACATTCCAACTACCTGAAGAAGGCTGGAGCGTAGAACGGCCGAAACGTTGTAATAAATATGGTGACAAAGATGAGGGCAATAGTCCGAATATTGTAAATAGTGCAAACTTTTTCAGTTAGAAAATATTTTGGGATTGTAAAATTTTTTTTTGATATAATAGTGATTTACCGATACAAATTCTGCCATTTAACCTATAGCTGGGTAGAGAATATATCCCAATGATATTTGAGCGTAATCTAATCTTAATTGATTGTAGGTGTTAAGGTACATGTTTTCTCTTGGTGAATTAAAACGGATTACAATAATTATTCTATTCAGTACCACAGATGGGCGAGTGACCGAGTGGTTAGAACGTTCGTATTCTAACCATAAGACCCGAGTTCGAATCTCACCATGGTCGATTTGTCAGGGAGACTTATCAAAGACTGGAGGGGTCGATCCTAGCGTGCGGCACCTTTGGAAAATGACTGAAAATCATACCATGGGTTGACCCAAGCCTTGTGAGTGAAATTGGGCAGACGGAACTCTTGTGGGCCGTAGATTCTGTGATAGCACTAAATCACAAGTCATCGTGGCCGAGGGCTGTGCGTGCTGGCCTTGTTCAAATCGTTGATCACGCTAGATATCACGCTTTTTTCTAGAAACTGTTACTAAGGTCTACTCAGAATAGTTGCAGTATAAACCATGGGTGGGCTCTGTGGGTGTTGAATAAACACAACAATGCGCCTGAGCAAGCGTCTGCAGTAGGGATTGTCTAGCCGCCCTAGTAGACGGGTATCCTGGAACACGAATAGCCACAGCTATAGCACAGATTCAATTTGTTGATTTTAAACAGTTTGCCATGTTCCTTAATGGCTGGTTCACTGAGGATCTCTGTTTATGAGCGCAGGTTGTGTAGACACATCATTAACTGTGTCTCGTCTACCCTTATCCGACTGGGTGCTATGATGGATACATTGGGCTTGGTAGATTTGGACCTCAGCGTCACTTTGTTCGCGTTATACTCTCTAAATCAATACTAATAATTTGTGCATTGTTTCCTTCGACAGCAAGCTAATGATCTATGTCAAAAGAGCATAAAATGATTACATTTATTTGTCTTTCATCGATGTGAGGTCGGTTTAACAAGAGGGCCCCATATGCGTACATGTGAATCAAGATAAGTGCCACAAAGTCGTCAAACTGTTCCTAGGGTATCGTGCAGTTAAATACCTCCAGGACGAAACTTTCTAACCACGTGATCATATACACGAGTATTTCTATAATACAAGGTCGCCGATCACGTGCGGCAGAAATACCTTCTACATAATGGCAAAGCATTAATGGCATTGGTATCTTCATCTAGCTTAATATCTTATCATTATGTAGGAAGTATTTCCACCATATATCTTTACCCTTGTAAAAGATAACTCTTATAAAACGAAACGCTCTTCATACAGTGGAACCTCAATTTAACGGACTAATAGGGAGGAGAGTCCGTTAAATCTGTCTGTCCGTTAATTTGAAGCACTTTTTTCGTGGCCTAAAAACACCCAGTACAGTGAAAAAAATATTGTAAATAAATGTAAATACAGTATATATGTATGTGTATTTTATTTTTTTAAGTTATATACTTTTTAAATACTGTTTTAAAGTCTACTAAATTTACCTTTTAAACGTTATCAATAGTAAATATACATGGCAGCTATTTAAACGTCTCAACAAATTCTTACTTGTTACAGTGGCTTCTAGAAGTTAAAGAAGATGGTAAAATTTGTTGTTTCGTTGAGTTGTATATGTTTTACTTTTTGCTTTTTTGTTTTGTTTTTATTGCTGGATTTGTTCAAGCTGTGTCGAGTTTGTTTTACGGGAAATTAAAAAAAAATCAAAGAACTGACAAAATTTAATTTTCTAAGTTAGAGAAACTGAAGGAAAGAAAAAAGGGTCATTTTTTTTGTCTTTCTACTACATCTGATTCCTTAACCCAACCATTGTGTAAGGATCGGAGTTTGTTTCTTCGTACAATTTTTTTCTCCTTATTATTTAAAGATTCAGCAGTTAAAGTTTTTTTTTTTACTTGTTTTTACGATAACTAATATAAGTCTGTTTGTATGTCAAACATATTTGTGCCTGTTCTGAGGCAAATATATACACCATCGTTGCATAATGTTGAGCAAGCTATATTTGCTAACCAATTAGCGACTCTTATAAGTTTAGGCCTCGGGGAGGCTCCTTTGTTTCGACCTCATGTCAGAGTAAGCTACACTTATCTTTGCATCTTTTCTCATTTTTGAAATGAGTAAACTGGTCGTTATAAGAAGGCACAAACAAAAACAAAAAATCCCATTCAAGGATTATTTTGGGGGGTAGTCAATTTTTAAAAGATCTTATACATTTTTATTCTGAATTTATATTTAATCTTTGGAATCATGATTCTAATTATACGCGCAGATTTTGTTTCCATTTTTGTTAAAATTCCATCGTTGCCCGCATATTCAATCTATAGTATTCCCAGCATCCTTCTGTAGAACCTTATTTCTGTTAACTCAAGCATGTCCTTCATCTGTGAGGAGAGCGTCCCACATTCATTGTCATGTAGCGAACCTGATATTTGTTGTATTAACCTACTTAGAGTAGTATGTACTCTTCCTCCTCTCATAAATACTAACTGCGAGACTTCCTAGGGTAGAGTTGTGAGCCGTCTCTGTGTGCGACTTCTGTCGAACTCTCTGTCTTGTCAGAGAGGAACCCGGACGAAGATTTGTCGAAGGGCAAAGTTTTGTCCGGGGAGGTAGACAGATCCCGAACCCGCTTATGCGGGTTCAAAGGGGATATTTTTGGCCGAGCCTACGGGCTCGGAGAAACCCACGTTAAACTCGGCCTTGTGCCACATACATTCCTCGCGGGGGGGGGACTGTTAAATATAGAGTCGTAGAGCAGCCGAGGCGCAGTGTAACCTGACCGTTTCGGACGTACACTTCTAACTGCTTATTACTAACACTCTTGCTTTGTATATATCTGGTATTTCAATACACTTGTTCAACCTACCTTCGTCTTCCGTGTCTTTCTTTCTGGCCTCTAAAGAGGCCGCAAACAATATTACATAGCAATTCAACATTTTTTTATCTTGTTTCTAACGAATCTTTCCTGTTTATTAAAACGTTCGTTAGCATTTTGAAGGCTTTTGTCGCTATTGCAATACATCTTCGGATTCCGATGTTACATTTTCTGTCCTATTAAGTATAACATAACTGTTTTGGGGGTTAGCAAATCTTAAAAGGTTTAAATGAATATAAAGAAGTCTATCTTTACGCGTTGAAATGGCTTTACTATTGTTTTTCTTATTATGTTTTTTTTCTCCCTTTCTGCGCCCGGCGCTCTGTTGTTGAGATCTCGTGGGTTGCACGTGTTAGTTGCGCCTAAAAAGTTGCGGTTTGAGAATCGACAGCGCCACAACAATTGGTTTCTTGTTTTCACAGAAAACCGCAAACACGCTCGTTCCACCGTTTTGATTAATATAATCAGAACGGGCAAAAATGTTCACTTTACGAACTTGGCTCTTCTTTCATCACGATTCAAATAATCACATGGTTTTATTTATGGTATTGACGCTGTCGAGAGAGAGAGAGAGAGAGAGAGAGAGGAGGGGAAGGAGGGAGATCATCTTACTTCTTTTTGTTGCCTTAATTAGCCCTTTAAATAAAGAATGGCCGAAAAAGATAAAAAGCGTATGTAAAAATATACATAAAAAAAAAACAACGAAAGAAGAAAATATCCAAAAGCAAGATGCAACTCACTGCCATTATTAGTAAGCTAGTTTCGAAAACTATATTGTAAGAAGCTTAATCTTGACTAAGCGCCCTACAATTGTAGCCTTTTGCCAGTTAAGTAAATAATAAAGGGTATTTCACTGTTGGTTAATGCGTACCAAACTAATATTGCAAACCGTTAAGGCTGAAGTGAGATCGATCCTTACTGTGAGTTCCACACACATGGCCTTGTGCCAGACTATTATTTTTAGTATATTTTGTGGTAATTAGTAAATGACTTTTGTAGAATGTTTTTTTTTTTAAAGTGATTTCGATCTTCTTTTGATGTACCAAAGTTTTACCTTGTACCAAACGAACTGGGTAACATTAGCCTTTCACCACCTCACCGTAGCGCAGTAGTTGGCATGTTCGTATCGTAGGCTACTTGTGCTAAAGTGAATTCAACTCGCATTAAGTAACTTCTCACTGTCTTGTGTTAGAATAACCGAACCGATTTATATATATATATATATATATATATACGGTTTTGTCTGGGATAAGTAAAAAAAAATTTTTTCCTTATTTATAATTATTTTTCATCCAGTACAAGCCCCAAAAGCCACTCAAGGTAGAGTATTAATGAATGAAGTTGTAAGACTTCAAAAAAACTTACCCGCACCTGGAAGGTAACAAGAGGATATGTAGAATAGATAACGGTTGACCCTAGGCTTTAAGATTGTAGAGATTGGTGAACCATTCTATCTGGAGTTTGTTACACAATGCAACGGTTCTGAGGAAGAAGCTGTCAGAGTTGAACTTCTTCCGTACTAATGGAATATGATGGTAATGAGGATAAGTCGACTCAGTTGACTGGTCCTGACGGTGATGATCTGGACTGATGCAATCAAGGAATGTAGTTCGTCCGTACAACTTATAAAATAGCAATAGAATAGCGAGAGAGCAATGGTTCGTCTGTGGGAAAGAGATTGGAGGGTGGAAAATAATTCATCACCCACAAGGCCGCGCAACGCTTCTGCAATCTGTCGAAGCTGGAAAGTGAGGATAGGATTTCTCCAGCTCAGATAGGCTAGCAATACTCCATTTTGGGTCTGATATGGCTCTTGCCATGGCAGAAAGAATCAGGCAGTTTTTAGAACGGTACAAGGAGCGAGCCAATTTCCAGTACCTTTAGCGATGTAATATATATATATATATATATAATATTACGTACGTTCTGAACTCAAGGAAATTTAACACGTTTTGTCGAAGTTCTATAATCCTCCGGATTTTAAGTTTAACTGAAAACGTAAATATTGCTTAAAAGTAATATAACAATTTGATATAATTTGCAGTTATTATGTCTCTTATTTCTATTATTATATATACTAGGATTATTCTATTTATTTGAAGTTGTATATCTAATGTTTATTATTATATCTTTTAACTTTTTTGACAGTTACCGGGTTTTTCTGTCTTAGTATTTATTTCTTTTTGTACAACTAACCTGAAGATTATTTGTCTTATATTTGCTTTCTGTTTTTGCTTAAGTTATATTTATTAGCTTTTCATTTTCTAATCTTATTCATTATTTACCAATTAATAGTTTATGCGTCAAAACCGCAGTAAAATGATTTTATTGTACGTTAAATAATCTCTATCTATAAAAGGCAGGATGTGTGTGTGTGTGACGAATGCAAGGCCGCAATTTTCGATATATTTGCACCAAAATTTACATGCACATGCTCCAAGTTAGGGGAAAGGCCAAGACCCACTTTGCATTTCCCAACTCCCATCGATAGTGGAAATAATCGATTTCTTCATGCTTCTACGGCAGTTTTCATGTAGTTTGCGGCCATTTTGTATTGGCCAGAGTGAGAGCCAATAGCTGGCTGCCACGAATAGACAGAAAGATTCTATTGGCCAGCTCAACGTTGATTCTGATTCCGAAGAACTGGGTTGGGTGTGAAAAAATATTTGCTGTTAACATTCTTTTTTCATTCGGTTTTTCCATTTACGAGTCCTTTTTTAAAGCTGATCGTTTTGTGTTCATTTTGTTTAGTTCTTTTTTCGTAACAGATTTAATGGTTAGTATAGAGCTTAGAAAAAATACGCAGTGTGAGATAGGCAAGAAGTAAGGCATGTAGCAACATCGGTATGGCATAGGGCACTCCTTTAAAGGCAAGGAAGGGCAAAAATATTTTAAGTACGATTTTTGAATCAAGCACGGGCAACGCCGGGTCATGCTGCTAGTGGCTTCATAATCATCGAGTATTTTCGGCTTAAATCCCGATATATATTTTCATTTTTGTTTCTGCTATCTTTTTCTAAAATTAACAGACTTTTCGACATTTGTATTTGTTTATTTATGTACTCTTTTGTAATTTGTCTTCATTTCTCGTGTTTTTGTTTATCTAACGTTTTATATGTTTAAAAAAGCATAATTTCTTTTGAGCTTCTAAAACACGTAATGTATATAATGTTTGTATACGTACATTATATATGTTCTAAAGGTTGTCATAGCTGTGGGTGATAATGGGGACAAGCTCCTACTGTTTATAAAATGATTCCGTCTCAGATAGCCTCCGAGAAGTAAGTCAAGCTCGAAGGCGGAAAACTGGCGCGTCATTACCAGCTGCTTCGGGTAGATGGAGCTTGTCAGCACAGAAAGCGGGGGTTTAAAATCAGGGTTTACTTTCCCCTAGATGAAGAAAACCCTGATTTTAAACCTCCGCTGTCTTTCGGTCATATCCAAACACGGAAAAGGCTATGGAATAAATCCAGAATGAAAACCTGGAGTGGAGCCCCGAAGGCGGTTGTCTGCCAATAAATTTCCGGTAACTCCTGCAGTCATGCCGTCCCCAAATGCCCTGTCTTCCTTTGGATCTTGTCGGTAGAGCCGAGATGAAGGGCATGTAGTTCGGGCAGAGCACGGCCTTCATATACCATCGCCTAGGCCTGTCCTCTGGAAGGGTCACTCGGGTTTCACCTCCAAATGACTGAACTTTGACCAATCTCGCGAAATAAACGGGTGCTTACTACTATATAAACGTGTTCCATTTGCGATTTGAAGTACGCTTGAGTCCCAACAGATGTTCCAGGTAAGGGACCTCCTTGAAAGTTTTTCATTTTTTATCTCTTGATTATGATATTTTGATTCGCTATTGACAGAACTATTTGAAATTACTGTTCAATTTTATTTTCGAAGTAAAACTGTCACCAGAATGAAAATGTCAAATGACTTCAAGTGCTGTCTTCATCTCTTATGAGTTCTCAACTGATCTCTTAAGCTGATCGATCGTCTACTAAATTTACTCACAATACGTCCGTGCTCATGAACATTGACTTTGACAAATGATAACGTTGGAAATTACCGTTATTGACGACATATAAGGCGCACTTTTTTTTTTAATAAAAATATCTTTTAAAATTCCACTGCATATTATATGCCATATGTAGGCTTAAAATTTGCGATAGTCGGCCGTAATTAAATGACGCCTTATTTTTACGACGTTGATAATTGTCATGGGTTCTTACCTATAACTACAGAATGAACTCTTCCTAACACTATGTATACTACGCGTCTCAAGAGAGAGGGTCGAATAAAGCCGAGCTTCTCGGCTTGACGATCGAACTCTCTGCTTTTGAGCAGAAAGGAACCCGGACCGAAGGGCAGAATCTTGTTCGGGGAGAATGACCTACCCGATCTCGTTTATACGGGTTATACGGGCATTTTTTGGCCGAGCCTACGGGCTCGGGAAACCCACGATAAACTCGGCCTTGTGCCACATGCAACCCTCGGGTGGGGGGGCTAGATACCGAATCAAGCCGAGCTTCTCGACTTGATGGTCGAACTTTCTGCCTCTGAGCAGAAAGGAACACGGACGAGGTTCCGCCGAAGGGCAGAATCTCGTTCGGGGAGGAATGACCAACCCGATCTCGTTTATACGGGCATTTTTTAGCTGAGCCTACGGGCTCGGGAAACCCACGATAAACTCGGCCTAGTGCCACATGCAACCCTCGTGGCGGGGGGCTAGATACCGAATCAAGCCGAGCTTCTCGACTTGACGGTCGAACTTTCTGCCTCTGAGCAGAAAGGAACCCGGACGAGGTTCCGCCGAAGGGCAGAATCTCGTTCGGGGAGAATGACCCAACCCGATCTCGTTTATACGGGTTATACGGGCATTTTTTGGTCGAGCCTACGGGCTCGGGAAACCCACGTTAAACTCGGCCTTGTGCCATATGTAACCCTCGTGGGGGGGTGGCTACATATTGAATAGAGTCGATCCGATAGTAGTTCACTCCAAACCAGACTGACAGTCATACTAACACCTTCCACATCTTGTATTATTATTTCGTGTAATATACCTTCGTTATTTCTACTCTTGTGTTCGTGTTGTTCTTCCTTGGTCCTAACCTGGACCATAATAATATTATCTAAAATATATTAGTTTTGATAACGAAGACAATGAATTTTATGGATTTGAAAATGAATAAAATTTTAATGATAACTGTACTGTTTTGCTCAATTGTAATAATTGCTTGATTTTTATTTTGTTTTCTTACCTTTCGATATAATAAAAGTTTTTATAGGCTCGTTTTCCTTTTTTCCTATTTTTTTTTCGTTTAATTATAATCATGGCTTGTTTAACCAAAATACCTCATAAATATAGCCTAGGCTGTACCATTTACTACTAATTTTACTAATTACTAATTTTTTCTTGATTTTCCCTGCTGAAATTGGGGTGCGTCTTATACACCCGTGTATCTTATATGCTGTCAAATAGTTAATGTTTCAAATTGGGAGGGTGAGGAGCCGGAAGATGGACTCAAGAGAAAAGTATGCTTTTTATTTACACGTGAATATTTAGGATGGAATTTTTAGTCTTCTTACAAATATGTTTTCATATCTAGAATATTTCAACTACAATTTGTTTTTCAAATTAAACTCCAAATATATAAACATTTGGAAGTAATGCATTTAGCACTTCGTCCTGCAGCAGCAACTCGCGATATAATAACCTCATTACTAAAGCTCAGCCCTGTGTCACAACTTAAAATATTTAAAGCCTTAAATGATTGGTTGTGAATAGCCTTGTTGACAGACTTTATTTGCAACATTTGTTTCTAAGAACTGCAGTGAGCGAAAGTTTTAAAACTTTGAAAAGATAAAAAGTACCCTTAGGGAATATTAACGAGAACATTTAATTATATCAAATAACGTTAATCCGGGACATTTACTAGGACCAATCAGCCTGCATACGGATAAAATATGAATTAAGCAAACAAATTGAAAGGGGCTCAAGATTAGGATGCTTTTTATCTCCGGATTCATTTAACTCTTATAAATAGGCGAACTTCTTTTCTTTTTATGTGTTGTGTCCCGTCAGGGTGTAGGCGAACATGGCTCTCTCCACTTCCCCCTATCCATTATAGCTCTCAATAAGTTTTGTTCGTTTGCTACATTCCCCAGGCCTGTTCTGTTATCCACTTACTTAAGCCTGTCAGGTATGTCACGCGTTGCTTTCCCCTGTCTCGCTTTCCCTCTTTTCGACTTGTGAGTATCAGATTCTCCAAGATTCTTTCTCATTACCTGTCCCAGATATTTCATCTGCCTCTTCAAAAACTTATAAACTTTCTCCTTGTTTACATCCTCTCCAAACCTCATAGTTGCTCACAAGCTCGATCAATGATATCCTTAGCATCCTTCTGTAGAACCATGCCTTCGCCGTCTCAAGTCTTCTTCATCTTTCAGACCATCCAACATTCGCTTAAGAGAACTAAAAGTTCTACCAGAATTTTTATTATTGGCGGACACACTCTTAACAACATAAGCAGACTTGTTGATGGCAGATACAGAAAGAAAAGTGCATGAACACTTAGAGTAGGGAGTAAAAGAAAGCAAGAAGAAAGGACTAACTATCAGTTGTAAGTAGAATATATGATCATCAGTAAGAGGAACAGCCCAAGATAAGGCGACGAATTGGAGATATTAAAATCAAAGAACTGCAGAAATGCAACTGTCTATAAAGGGTATAAAAGAGGACGGAAAATTCAGGATGTAGGCGATCATGGCTCTCCACTTCTCCCTATCCGTTGTATCTCTCAATAAGTTTCGTCCTTCTGCCACCTCCCCCAGACCACGTTCTGTTATCGACTTGCTGAAGCCCACCAGCTATATCATGCGTTGGTTTCCTTTGTTTCTTTTCCCCTCTATTTGACCTGTGAGTATCAGATTCTCCAGGTCTTCCTTTCTCATTATGTGTCCCAGAAATTTCAGCTGCCTCTTCCTCATGTTAAGTATAAGCTTCCTCCTTGTTTGCATTACTACTTGTAGAATAACAATCTGTGCAGTTGCGTTAAAAAGCAACTGAAATTAAGATGAATGAAAACAAGTCAAATATGAATAATAATTGAAAAAGATCCAGCTAATAAAAAATAAAACCATGAAAATATTTCTAGGCAGACTGGGTTTCTTTACATTCATAATACTTGAATAATGCATGAACCTCTTTCTTTTTGCCGTCAGTCTCATTGTCTGTCAGTGTTTCAAAATAAATTAGTAAATTTAAGGATTAATTAGCCGAGTTTTGTGAAATTAATACTAACTTTTTTGCTTATGACGTAATCAAAATTACATTTATTTACGTATGTTATCCTGTGTGCTGCCATCAAGGTTATAGATCAACAACAGTAGTTTGCTGTTGCCATCACCGACTCTTAAAAAGCGCACAATCTTTAAAAAAAATAACGAAATATGGAACACGAACAGTGCAATAATGAAGAAATTGGTATTTATGGTTAAAAATAAATTATCATTAACATTAACTAACCAATAATTTAAGAATTTTTAAATTTATTCTACACTCTTATATGAAACTTAGAAGTAATTTTATTTTTATACTACAGTATTAGTATAAAAAAGAAATGGATTAAAAGTTAGTGAAATAACACTTTTAGGTTTAATTTGTTACTTTTACTTTTTAATTATTTTCTTATTTAATGTCATAAAATATTTAATTACTTCCGTTGAGATCATTTTTAATTACTCGTAATTTAAGAAAATTTATTAAAATAACGACATAATCAAAATGGCTACAGACAAAACAAAAAAATATGACATGGTGGAAATTAACAGTTATTGAATTGATAGTTAACAGATTGCTTTCTATCATTTCTTTCTCTTAATTGTTACAAAAAATTTCAGACCTCTAAACATCATGCAAACTTTTTTTTAAAACATTGAAAATGTTACCACCAGATTAAGGAAAAAAAGAATATTTACTGAATAAGTAGGAAAACATACGCGAAAAAAAATACGCCTGTATTGATAGGTTGGAAAAAACAAAACAAAACAAAACTGATTAGCAAATATTAAGATATTAAATTAATAGGGAAGATTAGTGAGTCAAAGGAAGTGGTTCAGAATTATTTCCTTTTTGTAATTTTTGTAGGAAAATAGGAAGGGGCTTTCACAAACGAGAAGTGTGAGAGAACTTTACAGTTGAAATTGCAAAGTTCTACGCTAAATGTTTCTTCTCACACATTTTCGCTTTGGAACTCTTTTCCGACTTCTTGCTTTCCAATCAACTTTGATCTTCACATCACCTTTGAGCTTAACATCACCTTTGAGCATCACTTTGAGCTTCACATCAACTTTGATCTTCAATTTGAGCTTCACGTCAACTTTGAGCTTCACTTTGATCTTCACGTCAACTTTGAGATTCACTATGATCTTCCAAAATTTAAATGCAATGTCAAAGTGAATCTCAAAGTTGACGTGAAGCTCAAAGTGAATCTCAAATTTGACCTGAAGATCAAAGTTGACGTGAAGATCAAAGTTGATTGGAAAGCAAGAAGTCGGATAAGAGCTCAACAAGCGAAAATGTGCGAGAAGAAACAGTTATCATAGAACTTTGCAATTTCAACTGTAATGTTCTCTCCCACTTCTCGTTTGTGAAAGTCCCTTCCTATTTTCCTATCAATTAAGATCTTCCAAAATTTAAATGCAATGTCAATCTTCTTTTTCTGTTTCCTTAATTCCTTTTCGTTTATTATCTTCTCTTCTTAATATTTTTTTTTTATTATCACAGATTCTTTTAAACTCAGTAACTCTCTACGTCTTAGTGGCATTCTCACTTTCTTGGGGTGAAATAATTAAATAATAAAAAAAAAAGCCATTAGCATAGAACTTATGTTTCCACTTGATGAAATGATGAAGCGTAGCAGCCAATCTACAGACTGATTGAAAAGTACCCCACGCGATATTAAGATACTTATAATTTATTTACTAACTATAATTTTTACTAGAAATGGATGAGAAGAAAGTGTTTAGCATGAGGTTTTATTTAAAATTCGATATGGGCACCAGATTTCGCTACCAGCTTCTCGAGACGCCCAGGAATCGAGTGAACTTCGTTCACCAGGAACTCTTGTGGTATGGAAGACATAACTTGTATTCGTCCTTCAAGTTCTTCCAAAGTCTTGGTTTGGTATAATAGAGTTGTTCCTTTAACCAACCACAAAGAAAAAAGTCACAAATCAAAATCAGAACTCTCGGCTGGCCACACATACATAAAACAGGGAGTTACTTTTAACACCGTCGTACTGCG
>CAHIKZ030005637.1:487500-522500 GCA_903632075.3 Acanthosepion pharaonis | reverse complement strand
AAACCTTTATGAAAAGATAGAGCAATTATATGTGTGGGGGATGTAAAAACCCACTTCACTAAATCTTGGAAGCGATACTTAGATGATTGCTTCATTTTCTGGAAATCCTCCTGGGGTGATATTACACAATCTACTCGAAAACTTACACCCGAAGATCAAATTCACCCAAGAACATAATTTTAACGAATTTCCATTCTTTGATATACTCCTCGGTAAAAGAAATAACCATATTATCACAGATATATACCACAAACCTACAGACACTCAACAATATCTTCATTTCAAGAGCGATCACCCAAAAAGCCGTCCAAAATCCATCTCCTATTCCCTAGCACGTAGGATTAACACTATAGTGGCCGACAAACACCTTCTAAAACTCCGCCTATAAGAATTACATAAAAACGAGATTACCTCACACCACTAATAAATAAAGGTTTTGAACAAGAAGAAAAATACCTTTAGACCAACTACGAAAACCAAAGAAACGCAAAAACGAACAAATTCTAGCATAAGTTTCAACATACAATCAGAAGTATTTACAGAAATAACAAGAAAACTAGACCTACTTAACAAGAATGATAAAATGAAAAATATACTAAAAACAACCAAAAGAATTAAAAGCAACCACCAATCAAAAAAACCTAACAAATGCAGCAAAGTTAAATTTAAAATTATGCCAGTATATGAAACAGATGATTACTCTTACCTCCAAATTCAATAAAAAAATGTTCAGATAAATTTAAACCAGATCTGAACAAATAATAACTCCTCACACACTATACAAACACATTGGCAAAACACACTAGTCGGACCACACACACAAGAACCTTACACATTATACGCTACATAAAAATGGAGAAAAGTTTAAAAAGATACAGAGGACATAAAATAAGAAAAAAACCTCCTTCCTTCTCCCCTTTCTCTGACCAATCCTAATTGTTTTATTACCTGTTAAGCATAAGACTATATTTCCGCCAGTCCAAGAAGAATTTGGATTGCTACCACATACAAAAGACAATGATTAACTATAAGAAAACATAAGAAAAACGAATTCCTTTAAATATGTGGAAATAATCATTCTTAGCCTGATGAAAGTCACAAGACGCGAAACTCGTGTACCAAAAAGTACGAAAAATAAAGTATAATATATAAAAAATCCACATTGTAACCAAAAACACACAAATCTCTTGAAAACAAACTTTTCTGTCAAATGCAGTCTTCAGGTACTGACCTTTGTTTACAGTTTGGTTAATATTTCTGGGTCACGCAAGTTCGTGGTATTGTTTAAAAAAATTAGAAATTTTAAAGTTCTTTTAAAGAAGATGTTTACGGACGCTGTTGTAAACATGAATTTCAAAAACGGGCGGGGGATAACTCTTTTTTTGCTTAAAAAATTAATAAAAAATTGCAATGATAAAATAGTAATAAAAGTAATGATAATGATAGTATAATAATAGTAACAAAAAGTAATACTGATAATAGTAATACTAAAATGAATAATGGTGATAAAATAAAATGATAGGTCATCGTAATAACATTAATAATATGAAAAAAGACAAATATTCAGCGATTTTCCAAGCGTAACTTAGATGTAGCACAAGGCCGAAAGTATGAGGCATCCAGTGAGGATCGAACTCACTTTTCAGTTGTAATTGTTCTAGCAACACTAGAACCAGCATCTATAGTGTCGAGTACCATAGATATTGGTTTTAGTGTTGCTATTATTATTATTATTAAACAATACGAAGTGACAAACAACGAATAAACCAACAGAAAAAGTTATCCCGTAGTGAATGATCCGAGGGTAAAAGACCGTGCACACATTGCAAATAATACGGATACAGGATCTGCCTTTGAAGTACCATCCATGAGGCACTGAGATGTACGACATGCTAGGGCCACTTGAGGTGTACTGATGCCTGGATCGTCTCCGACAGCCCGCAGAATGTGTTCTTCGTGGTCAAGCGTACAAGCTGACCTCTGTCTTCCTCGATTTATAGTTTGTGTTGCCACGGATCCTATCTCAGCAATGCGACAATAAACACCAGCAAAGGTTGGATATTTCGTCTGCCTTCAATCTGTAAACGCAATCCGATGTAGCCGTGTAACCTCGTGTCCATTACAATTCGCGTGACCGTATGTAAAAATCATATCTGCCTTCTCACGATATGAATACTCTGCTAATGTTAAACGAAGACTTCTCGGTTAAATCACATGTTAATCATTGAAGACAGACTAGCCACACATGTACACGAATGACAAATGTAACCTAGTCTTCATGGCAACACAGCGCCATCTTCCGTAAACTTCCTTTAAACTTAATAACTCAAAAGGAAGGATTTGCACACATTTGTTTATATGGACTTTTGCCCTTGTTTTGGTGTGAGGAACACGCTCCCAATGCTTGTAAAGTATTTTTGACACACCGTGTGTGTGTGTGTGTGTGTGTGTGTGCACACACACACACACACATATATATATATATATATATATATATAATGTGTGTGGTGAGTAATTGTTGATTTTAATAGACTGATCGATATATTCCTTTGCCAATTTAGTTTAGTCTTAGTAATCCCAGAAAATAAAACACCTTATTGTCTTGACAATGTTCTTTTTTTGACAAAACCATTTTTCATTTTTTGAAATTTTTTGGTAGAACATAGTACACGTCGAGTAAGCCAAAAACGGGTTCTTCTTCAAAATTCCTGACTGCATTTTCGAGATAAGGTGTTGAGACTAATATACAATAATTCTTTCCGTGTCTGTTTTATTTGTACCGCAAGCCGTTTTTACAACTTACAAAAAAATTATCGGACGATGTGCTTTCTTTCATATGAATGTGTTTTTTCATTTTTGTTGTTCATACCATTTCGACTGTTGCCCTACAACTTTCTTCAGGTATTTCTCGTATTCGTTAAACTTTCGGTAATTCCGAACAAAGCTTTACATTTAATGCTTTAATACCAGTTATGTCCGAGAGAATTTCCCAACTCGTAACTCTCAGTTCTCTCTGATGGTGTCGCGCTCAATTGAGCCATTATATTTTCTTGTATTTCCGTAACTAATTCAATTTTATCAGCGCTTTTAGGACACTCAAACTGAATGTTTGGCATCTTGAACTTCGTTTCCTAATTAGAAACTACTGTATGGTGTTTATATTTATGCTTGACGTAGTGATTTGATTATCTGATCATAACACGTGTGCTGATTTTTTCAAGCGTCTAATTTTCCAGTACTGTTTTGTATCTATACTTTTGAATTTATTCCATAGAAACTGGTGTGACTCTTTTTCTTCCCTTTGTCGTAGGAGTGGCTATTTTCGCAATTGTATTCTCTGCTAAAATTAAATGCGAAAGTATATAGTTTTTGGTTATGTTTGCTGCCAAGGGAAGTTTGTAGCCTAGAAAGATTGGAAACTTTAGCGTAGATTCTGTTTTGCTTTGAAATTTGTGTCTGAATGCGATGGATATTTGAAGAAGGCTAGGAAATTCAGCGGTTGAAACACATTCTCCGCTGTTTTTTTTTAAAGAAAACCTTTTTTTATCGGCTGATGAAGTGAATAAAAAAAATCAGGAAACAAACTGAAAATGTCCGAGGTTAAATAATCAGTTTTTTATACTTTTATTTATTTCGCGAAAGAAAATATTTTTCCAAATTGTTGATTTGAATTTCTTTTTTTATTACGGATATAAATTAAAGTCGTTATTCCTGTGTCTCTCTTACTCTCCTTATCAGTGTCTCTCTTACTCTCCTTACCAAATGTCTCTCTTATTCTCCTTACCAAATGTCTTTCTTACTCTCCTTACCAAATGTCTTTCTTACTCTCTTTACCAAATGTCTCTCTTACTCTCCTTACCAAATGTCTCTCTTACTCTCCTTACCAAATGTCTCTTTTACTCTCCTTATCAGTGTCTCTCTTACTCTCCCTGCCAAATGTTTCTCTTACTCTCCTTCCCAAGTGTCTCTCTTGCTCTCCTTACCAAGTGTCTCTCTTGCTCATTATAAATTTATCTCTTACTCCCTCAATTAATCTCTTTTACTCCTCTCTTTATCAATATCTCCCTTACTTCCACACTTTTTCTCTTTATCAATCTTAATTCCTCACCGTTTCTTACCTCCGTTATCAATAACCTTCTTTTGCATACATTTCTTACACTTTATCCTTTTTTCTCTTTCTCATTCTGACACAATCTTATAGTTAATGGTTAAAAAAACCCTTCAGTCACCTACATTCTGAAGCCTTCATTCTCCTCAACGGTACATTTCATAAAATTTCACTTTCATAATTATAGGGAAATTTCATTAAATTAGTTTATTTTCCGTTTTAAAATGTACACTTGAGATTTTATCAATGGTTGCTACTGAGGAACTCGGCGAGAAAAGATCATCTTATCCCCAGTCTTCCTTTTACAATGGTTTACAGCCAGTCAGAACAGCTGCTTTATAAGACTCTTTATTAGAGTTTTGTTAGAATCCAAGGAGAAAGGGATTGTCCGAGATTTTCTGTTGGACTTCCTGATTAAGCAAATAATGCGGTCAGAATGGAATTCAAAAATCGTCAAATGTTTTTGCGTTAGTTTTGAATCGCTGGAGATTGACCCCGTTGGAGGAAGCGGGAAAACGATTCTGCAAAATGACAATTTGTGGGAAGCTCATTCTAATTCTGTGTCATTCTAGAGACAGACACCTGTCTATATTAAACACATTCAATCGGCTATTTTATAGGTCCACCATCCGTGGTTATCTCCACTGTGTCTATTATTACAATTTAAAAAAAAATACTTAATTGCAGCAAGGATTTCTGAAACGGGAACACCAAAGATTTTAATTCTAACGCAGATTTTTCAAAATATCGAACTTTTTGACTTTCACTGAGTTCCAATTCCGAACCTTTATCCATTACATCACCCCCCTATCAAAACTTACAGAACCTAATATACTCATGCGGTCACCCATCTAGGCTTAACCTCGGGTAACTTCGTACAAGAACCGGTACTTCAACGGGATATGACCGTAAACCCTTTGTTGTTGTAGGGTTTTAAATTTTAGGTAACGGTATGTTGTCTGTTGGTTTTGCTTTGTAGTAGGCATTTGTGTGATTGAAATTTTTCATTGTAGGTAAGTTTTAAGTGATCAATTGTTACTGTGTCTTTCTTTGTAATTCGTTTGGTTTGTTTTGTTTTACAGCATATCAACCTCAATGGCTTATTTAATGCCGATAAAACTTTTACTACTGGTAATATTTTTTTCAAAAATACATTGCTGCTAAAATTTTTTCCAAAAATGTATTGCTGGTAATAATATATCGTTGGTAATGATTTTATCTTGAAAAATTCTTTGTTGCTAATAACCTTTTGCCAAAATGTATTGCTGGTATTAAAACCTATTTTTACCCATTCAGTGTTTTGACCCCAGTTTAGGGATTAACTATTTGCCTGGGACCTTAACAAGTGCTACCACCCCGGGTCAGGGTGGACCTGGGAACACCGGCAATTAAGACCTCAAAAACTGATCAGAGGCCTTGCTGCACAATGTAGTTTATCGTCTTACCCAGGACGCTCTGTGTACTTTTTCAAGATACATAAATGTCAAATTTTGCGCACAAGCTTTATATTTTCGGAATTCACCGCGTGCTGCATGAAGAAGAATGGGGTTAATGGGGTCAAAAATTAATGTAAACGTTATTTACAAGTAGAATACGGTTATTACATATATAAAATTCTTATTTATTGTCAAATTGTTCTGGTACTCAACGTAGTTGGTTGGTTGATTTTGTTTAGCGACATATATACCTTTATGGGCTATTTAACACGCAAATCTAAATATTTTGAATAATTTTATGCCTTCAACTACTTATAAAATCTTTTGTTGATAATTTTAATATAAATATGAATTGTTGATAATTTTAATATATGTATTGTTGATAATTTTAATATAAATATGTAGTGTTGGCAATTTTTGTTATAGAAAATGAATTGCTGGTATTTTTACTATAAAAATATATTTTTATACTTTCGTTTTTGATTGGGGGGTTCACTAATTGCCCATAGCTGGTACCCTAATAGGTTCTACCACCCTGGATCAAGGTGGAGATGGTAACAACAGCGTATCTTCAAATCTCCTGATCAGAGGCATTGTTGCCGGATGTAGTTTATCATTTTACCCAGAACTAACCAAATGTAGTTATAGAAATTCTTTGATTTAAGCTATGAGACCGATTTCAAATACGCGCTGTCAGCTGATTCGTGAGTCTTTTTCTGCGAACTTACTGGCTATCAGACAAGGTCTTTTTTATGTGGATCGTTGCCAAATATGACTGGTGCCACAATCCTCAGGATGTGCCGCTAATCCTACTTCTTTCCGTGAAAAAAAGGCGGTACCATTTTTGGTGGACCGATTCTCGGTCACCAAGCTAAACAGCAACGACATCAAAGAAACTTTTTTAGTTTTTGCGAGTAACATTGACGCAAGTATCAACTTTTAATTTTGGAATTTAACGAGCTTTCTTGCTTTCTTTTTCTCTTACTTTTTTCTTTCTCTTTCTTTATTTCTTTCTTTTTATTTCTTCCTTCTTTCTTTTCTTTTTTCTTTCTTATTCTTTCTTTCTGTTTTTTTTTCTTTCTTTCTGTTTCATTTAATCCACGAATTCGAAGTCTCACCAAGAAAAGCAAAATGGTGGATTAATTCTGATTTAGACGATAAAAATACGCCAAAAAAATAAAATTAATCTTAGTCATGTAACTTAATTTGCATATTTAAAAAAAAAAATTATTGCTGAACAGAGTAAATAGACATCGAAGGAATTTGGTCTATTTTCGCCACTGATAATGAAAATTTTGAGTCACATCAGTTCCCGGTTACGAAGTATGGAAATTCTAAAATCTGTGTCCTCGGATTCGTTTTATGGTCAGAACTGCCATTTGGTATGTAGATGAGAAAACTCAAGTTAGGAAACAGTCAACTTTCTTTAAATAAGTCAACAATAGAAAAACACTCGTTTTAAGCATCAACTGATTTTAGTTGAGCCTGATCATGCTTAGCTATTACATAATACCTCAATAGTTTATCCTAACAAAATTTTCCTGTTTTTTTTAATACTTTGCTTAGCTTTTGTCAGGGAATAATACCAGTAAAGAAGCAATTCCTTTGTACACTGGTTGAGCTTCGTTGGTAATGTGGGTTGTCTGAACGGATCATCTTATATATAAAGTATAGTGTATGTGTCTGTGTGTGGGTGTATCTGTCCAAGCAACTCCTCCGCTCCCACTGGTCCGATTTCAATGATTCATAGCTCATTTAAAAGCACAAGAAAAGTTAGGCGCAGGGAACGATTTTCGTTGAGGTCAGATTCAAGGTTGCCAGATTATGCGAGGTTAAATATATATATATTAATATATTATACTGGCCATTATTGTTGCGTTCATGGTTCAAGGGGAGTAACTCTTATTTTCCTTTTGTATCCCAAATCCAAAATTGCAGCAAATTTTCTGAGACACAGAGGAAGCTGTGGAAAGCCATGGCTGCGTATGTCCTGAAGGACACCCATTTTTTTTTTTGACAAAATCTTGTCACTGTATCTTTCAGTTTTTGAAGTGACAAGAAGAGATGTAAAGAAATTTATTATTTGTTTCTTGAAGTAGTCTTTCATAAAGTTGAATTAATTTAGGAGTCTTGGTGCGATGGTAGCATTTATTATTATTCAAGATTGAACTTCGGTATTAGATTTCTTGTGGGTGTCTGGAAAGCACCTTTTGAACCATTTTAAGCTTAGCATACTTCTATGTGCCGTGACGATCATGGTTCTCCACAACTTCCTATCCTTTGCAGCTCTCAGAAAAAAGCCTTTGTTATCCCTCCTAATCACTGTTCTGCCTCTCTTGTCTGTGAGTGTCAAATTTTCTAAACCCTCTTTCCTCATTGTGTGTCTTTCTGTAGAACCATACCTCTGTTGCCACAAATATCCTCCCCATCTGTGAGGAAATTGTCCAGCATTCGCGACCATATAGAAGGAATGATATGACATACCAGTTCAGTACTCTTTTCTCTATCTCTAATAAAATAGTATTAGCTACATAATAAAATGATAGATAAAATGATAGATAAAATAAATTCTCAGCATCCTTCTGTAGAAACATATCTCTGTTACCTTAAATCTCCTCTCCATCTGTGAGGAAATTGTCCAGCATTCGCTGCCATATAGAAGACTTATATGACATAACAGTTCGGTACTCTTTTCTTAGTTTCTAATGAAAATTTCCCCGTTTCTTTATACTCCAGACTCGGCGTTACAACATCTGAAATTGCCCCGACCTGACAGTTAGTTAGCAAAAGCAAGCTTAATGTTCCCAGGCCAAGCTTCTGCCAATGAGTTATCAACAGGCAACTCCCTCCCATCACCTAATTCTGAGGATGTTATTTTTTGACATTGGGGGAAGTTTTCATTTGGCAAATAAAAACATACCTCCTTTTCCGGCAATGACTGCTTGGATTTTGCAAACCGGTCGACTCACAAAAAAACACGACGACAACAATGAAAAGGAGAAAGAAATAGAGAAAGAAGAATTAGAAAATATATTTATTAAGTTTAGCTTAGTATGGCACAAGTAATTGGGGGAAAATTGTTCTCCGTCCTGGGTATGGCGATAAACGTCACCCGCGTCTTGGGTATGACGATAAACTTCACCCGCGTCTTGGGTATGACGATAAACGTCACCCGCGTCTTGGGTAAGATGATAAACTACATCAGACAGCAAGGCCTATGAGCAGAAAGTTTTGAGGAGCGTAGAACCAGATTTTAATTGCTGGTGTTCCCAGGTCTGCTTTGACCGGGGTGGTAGCACCTATCAGGGACCCAGCTATGCGCAAATAGCTAACCCCCACAAAAGGGGTCAAAACACTATGAAAGTATAAAAATAGGTTTTAATACCAGCAATACTTTTTTTGGAAAAAAATTACCAGCAATACATTTTTGGAAAAAATTTACCAGCAATACATTTTTGAAAAAAGTATTACCAACAATATATTTTTGAAAAAAAAAAAAAAAAAAGCAGCAATAAAAATCAGCATTAAATATCCCATTGAGATTGATATACCATAAAACAAGCCAAACCAAACCAAAAAATTGTTTTACTGTAGTCTCTTTAGTCGTTAGGGAGTATATCTTCCTGTCTTGAAAGTACTGACCAGGTTCGACGTTGTTTAACTTCATCGATCGTCCGGGAACCGGTATTTCAAAAACATTCGGTCGTAAACGCTGGTCATTAGTTTTAAATAGTAGCCACCTCTGAGAATTATTTCTTGAAACTGGAATTTGCAGTCATTGATGTAAAAGAATACAAAAGGAATTTAAAGTATTTGCTGCATAAAAATAAATAAAATTAAACAAAATAAATAAATAAAATGAATACAAAAATAAAAAATAGAAATAAATAATAAAAACAATCTTAATAAATTAAAGCACTTCCCCACTTCAAAAAATAAAATAAAAAATAAATAAAACTTAAAAGATAAAATAAAACAACATTTGGCGAAAAACTAATTTTTTTTTTTTAATTTATCGCCCGGTTCAAACTTTTACCCGGTCTTTCAAGAGGTTTATCCCTTGTTTCCTGTTGAGGATTTGGTTTCCGGTCTCTTCTAAAGTTTATTTCCCGTCCTGGGTATGACGATTAACTACATCCGTGTCCTGGCTATGACGATAAACTACATCCAGGTCCTGGGTATGACGATAAACTACATCCGTGTCCTGGGTAAGACGATAAACTACGTCCAACAGCAAGGCCTCTGCTCAGAAGGTTTCGAGGAGCATGGAACCACCTCCTAATTACTGGTGTTCCCAGGTCCACCCTGACTCGGAGTGGTAGCACCTGCCAGGGCCCCAGCTATGGGCGAATAGTTAACCACTAAACTGAGGTAAAAAGACTTATGAAAGTGTAAAAAAGGTTTTAATACCAGAAATTCTTTGTAAAAAAATCATTACCAGAAATAAAATTTTCAAGGAAAAAACAAAAACAAAAAAAAAACTACAAACTATTACCAGCAATATATTTATTAAAAAAATATTAGCAGCAATACATTTTTTAAAATAATATTACTAGCTATACATTTTTGAGGAAAAAAATATTAACAGAAATAGACTTTTGACGAAACAAAATATTATCAGGGAAATAAAAAGTTGTCAGCATTAAATAACCCATTGGTATTGATATGCCGTAAAACAAACCAAACCAAACCAAACTAAAATTTATTTCAGCTCTATACTCCTAAGGTCTCCACCTAAATCTGATTACAGCGCTTGAATGATTATTGTTGGATAAGCCTTCATCACTTTCTTCAATGATAATTCGTGATCACAACCAGGATCATCTTGGAGACCCTGAAGTTATTAGAAGGGAATCTTTAAAATGAGTGACATACAGTCCGAACCGTTCTGGGTAAGACGATAAACTACATCCAGCAGCAAGGCCTCTGATCAGAAGGTTTTGAGGAGCGTGTAACCACCTCTTAATTGCTGGTGTTCCCAGGTCCATCTTGACCCGGTGTAGTAGCACATGTTAGGGTCCCAGCTATGGGTGAATAGTTAGACCCCAAACAGGTGTCGAAATATTACAAAAGTATAAAAATAAATGTTTATAAGAAAAATAACGACAACACACTTCTGAAAAAGAAATTATAACCACCAATACATTTTTGAAAAAAAAATATTGATACATATTCTATTCATACGAACCTATCCTAAAAATCTTGTCAGCATTAAATAACCTTGTGTTTGATAAGCGTAA
This sequence comes from Acanthosepion pharaonis, assembly GCA_903632075.3. Classification (NCBI taxonomy): domain Eukaryota; kingdom Metazoa; phylum Mollusca; class Cephalopoda; order Sepiida; family Sepiidae; genus Acanthosepion; species Acanthosepion pharaonis. The sequence goes on along the minus strand of CAHIKZ030005637.1, from coordinate 511,716 downwards.
AACAAAATAAACCAACCCACACAGTCCGTTCGGAAGTTGATGCTTCAACACCACGATGGTTTTAACTCAGTCAGTTATGTGCCATGCGATCATGTATCTTTTGATACATGACTGACGAGGCAGATTTTTTTTGGTTGCCATTACTTTCTGCAGTAGACCAGTTGCCATCAAAAGCTATCCTCCTATTTACCTATAGCTGGGAGGAGAATAAGAAGATTTATATCTTTCCCAAGGGTATTAGCATGTAAGTGAAGGTAATAGATTCGACTGGAATTCGAACTCGGCTCTCTGATTCCTCAATCCGAGCTGTGTCTCCACGTTTATTAATTTAATCTCTAAGAACCTATAAGGAAATTTCAAACCACAGTTGCAAGAGAAGCAGAATATGATTTATAGGCACACATAAGTATATTTATAGGCATACACAAGTATATTTATAGGCATACACAAGTATATTTATAGGCATACATAAGTAGACATAAAAGGTAGACGATGTCAAAAATCGATCTAAGCCAATGCAAAAATAGCAATTTATTTTGTTCCGACTAAATTCATTTGATGCACGATACTTTTCTAATTTAAACATTCGATATTTTAATGTCTATAAAGAAAGACAAAATATGTTCTGGTCGCTGCGGGTTAGAGCTGTTAAAGCTTTCTTAGATTTACTAAAAATACTTAAATTAAAATCTTATCGTATCGTTAACGATTTGTAAACGAGCGGAGAAAGTTTTATTAATGAGTGTCCCGCTGTTATGGCCTTGTACCAGATCTTAGCTGGATTGAATAAATATTTATACCTTGAGGCAATATCTCTGGAATACAAAGTATGTATAAATGAAAAAAAAAATTTTAACAAGTAGTTTATATTTTAATAATAATAATAATAATAATAATAATTATTATCCTTTGCTTCGCACAGTGTTAAATTATACTAGAGATTCTCTCAGTCTTAGAACACCTTTCGCAACACGTTGGCAATTCCGAGTAAAGCCGATTTATCCAAGGTTGAAAAATTCCAAGAATTTGCGAGGTACTGTTTGAAGTCTTGGGATTGCTGCCTAACGTAACCATGATGATGGAAACTAAGGTAGGAACCATATCTCACAAACTTGGGGAAATCAGTATATAAGATTTTGATCTTCCGGGGTATGAAACTATGAAATGCCGTATACTGATTAATTCAATTCATATTTATTATTATTATTATTATTATTATTATTATTATTAATTCTTCTTCTTCTTCTTCTTCTTCTTCTTCTTCTTCTTCTTCTTTTCTTCTACTTCACCAGAGACCTAAGGTCCGAAATGGCTTCATGACATTTTCCACTGAGCATCCTTGTACAACAAAACAAAAGGCCACATACATTTTACATCGATAAAGCTCTTCGTGATATATGAGAGTTGTACTTGTCAGTACAATATTTTGTATTTTTTTAAGGCATGGGCTACCAGAAATCCCTTTAATGTGTCTATCGGAACTTTTCCCAATTAATCCGAGAGCTTCAACGACAACTAGAATTATTGATGATTCCTGTGCCACATTTTTGAGATTTCTACTTCAAGATCCTTGTATTTTGATAGTTTTTTTTTAAGATCTTCAAAGATACATTACAATATGTAGGAATTTCCATATCAATAAGAAAGCACATTCTGTTTTTGTAGGATTGGTCCCGATGTTGGTCCCGATGTCTGGGCCATTAGCTTCAATTGTTCTGTATGTGTGTATTGTAAAATTGGTACAGGTCCTATCTTTGTAACCGGGTCTGGGTGATATTCATAGCAGTTTCTTAGTTTTCTTCCTGTAAAAGTGGCATATTATAATTAATATTATTATTAATTTTGACTTTTATTTGCCTTTATCTTTTTTGTGTTTACTTGTTATTTTATCGTAAGAAAATATGAGAGGAGAAAAAAAGCAAAGTTAAAATTTGGGTAAATATTTGCTGTGGGCGTATCTATATGGCTTTACGAAACTTATATTGCATGCTGTTGACGTATATGTACGTTTTTAATAAACCGTTTGGTAACACAACAGATGCTAGGTACCTACTAATACCTACTAACTAGCTCTTGCTGCTATTTCCAAACTAGCATATACATATAGTAGCATACACTACAAGCTGTTTTGTGACGTATTTTTATCATGTTGGGTGTTGGAGGTGACGTTTACCTTAATCTGTACTGTAGAGTATCTGATTGAAACCAAAAAGGCGGTGCTCATGAAAAATCGCCGCCGGTGTCTTTATAGTCATTTAATTTAACCAACTCGGCCACGATGACCGTTGTTGATTAAGCAATGTTTTAAGTAAGTTGTACGTACATCCCTCTAGTTCAGATTACTGAAAGTTCATAACTTTTCAGTTTCGTATCAGAAACGTAAACAAAGCAGTTCTTAAAGAAGTAATGGATTTTTCATTTATTAATCCGGCATATTTTAATCATCTTTGTTGGCAAATTTATCACAACGTTTCGGCTGTTGTACGCTCCGGCCTTCTTCAGGTGGTTGGAATATCGAACTGTACCGTTTATTTCGCTCACTGGAGTAGACTATTCTAGTTCCACGTGACATTTCTAATGGATGTCAGTTATCAGTTATCTTCTGTTCATTCACCTCTCCACTGCCTTAACCAGGTATTGAACTCACAACTCTTTGGGTCCTGTCACTGGATATAACTAAAGCCTTTATCCACTGTGCCATGTGTCCTTAAGGACATCTGTGTATCCAACCATCTGAAAAAGGCCGGAGCGTACAACTGCCGAAACGTTGTGATAAAAATGGCAGCAAAAATGAGGACAATAGTCCGAATAATGTAAATACTGTACATAATACCTCACCACAGAAATATAGACAGATACTGAAAGGCCGAATCGTCGTAATAAATATGGCGACAAAGATGAGGACAATAGACCGAATAATGTAAATAGTATCCATAATACCTCATCTCAGAAATATAGATACTGAAGGGCCGAAACGTTGTAATAAATATGGCGACAAAGATGAGGACAATAGTCCGAATAATGTAAATAGTGTACATAATAGCTCATCTCAGAAATATAGACGTATTTTTATCACTTTAAATTTTTAGTGGATACTAGTATTTGAATAGACGCTCTATTTATTTATTTTTTATACAGTATATTTATATTCGTCTACCCACCTGAAAACCCGAGAAATCTTATTAAAGAGGGCGAATTTTCCTTGCTTAATTATTTTATTCCCAGTAAATGCAAAACGTGTCAATACAGCCAGGCAAAAATGCTATAATATAGCAGTGAAAGCCTTAATAAGTATGGTGGCTTCATCTAAGAGAAAAAAATAAAATTTATTTTTACTACATTATAAACTCAGATATTTTTCTTTGCATTTCATGGGTTCCATTTTTTTTTTTTATAGAGAATCTGTGGATATACTTTGCTTCACTTAGTAACTTCAATAAAGTGTCATCCTGTGAGCATCGATCTCCGGTAAGACAAGCTTGTTAACCATATTTCTCTAGCAGGCGTTCTTGCGTGTGTCTGCATTCAATTGTAAAAAATCACACTTAGTTTGTAAAATATGTAAAATTATTGATAATAATTAATCCCAGAAATTCATAAAGTCACACACTATAAAAATGAGGAAAGAGTGCTTGGAGAATTTAACACTTGCAGGAAATAATGAAGGCGAGAGTACAAGGAGTAAACAATGTGTAACCTATTTAAAGAATGTTTGTGAATGGACAACAGAACAGAGATAAAGTGGACTGATAAAAGTGTCAAAGATTACTTAGAGCTACAAACGACAGGAAGACGTGGGGAACCATGATCTAAAAAGTATTTAACACTTAAATGTAAAAGTGGTCTATTATGCTATACCTTCCTTCTTAGATCAGTCGAGATCATTGTCCAGAACCCCATATCGCTGGGAACTCCATAACCTTCATCGTGTCTCTGTTGTATGGTCATTACTAGATCTCCAACCGGTTCAAAGTTGTCATTCTCTTAGGCTGGTTGCCAACCAAAGCTAGACAGCCCAGTCTACCTTTCTATTTAACCTACAGCTGAGGGGAGAATAGATATAAAATGAAGTTGGGGTATTTTGGGGGTTGTTTTTTTTTTTTGCGCATGTGTTATATTACTGAAGAAATCTAGTATTTTGGGGCGATATATATATGTATATATAATAATTATTATTTATAAAAAAAATTATAACATAAGTATGTTATAAAATCACTACAAAAATAGCCATTTTGTTTCAATACACTCTGTGTCTTATCAAGTGATGATGTTAAAATAAAATAAATGGTTTTAAAAGTTTCAATTTTGTATTGAGCACTCTTTTAAGAATAGTAATTGTTGGTTATTGGAATTCATTCCGTATATACCAATTATATACTTGGATATGTATATATATATATATATATATATATATATATATATATATATATATATTATATATATATATATATATATAATATATATATATAATATATATATATATATATATATATATATATATATATATATATATATATATATATATATATATATATATATATATATATATATATATATATATATATATATATATATATATATATATATATATATATATATATATATATATATATATATATATATATATATATATATATATATATATATATATATATATATATATATATATATATATATATATATATATATATATATATATATATATATATATATATATATATATATATATATATATATATATATATATATATATATATATATATATATATATATATATATATATATATATATTTATATATATATATATATATATAATATATATATATAATATATATATATATAAATATATATATAAATATATATATATATATATATATATATATATGATATGAAAATTGTATGCCAACTGCATATTTTTTATCTAGTTTTCTCTTGATCCTGAGCACATTAAATGTGGGGTACTGAAACATAATTGATCCCACTCACTTCTCAAAATTATTCCGAAGGTTATATAACTTCCTACAGAAAGATACATCCACATATAAGTAATTATCCATACATCTAAAGATTTATGCATTCATTTTTGAGTGCCTAAATAGTTAATTGTGATATGATTATATATATTTATATGAATGATTATTGAATATATATGAATTTATATATGTGTGTATAGCAATCTTCTATGTCAACATAACAGAATATCAACTTTGATGGTGAATATCTGTTTAAATGTCTACATAATCAGTCTGAAGATGGCCCATGTGAGCCGAAAACTTAGATCAAGAAAGAGCTTAATAAAACAATGTCCATAACCTTTATCGTGTCTCTGTTGTATGGCCATTGCTATATGTTCATACGGTTTCAATTCAGAGTTGTCCTTCTTTTAGACTGGTTGCCAACCACAGCTAGAGAGCTCAGTCTGCCTTTCTATATAACCCACAGCTGAGGCGAGAAGAGATTTATTCATACCTTTCTCAAGGTTATTTGTGCGAAAGTAAATGTCACGAACTCGACCGAATTTCGAATTCGCTTTGCGACTTTCTCGTTTCAAGCCGCTAACCACTACAGTACCTGAACATCCAACATCAACCAAAATTGTGTTCTAAAAGCAACAAAAATGAAGACAATAAACTGAAAATTATAATGGAATAATGAAACTATTTCGTCTTATAAGGTCAGTTACACGAACTCGAAAGGCTAAAGGATGCGTCAGTGTAAATTGTTATGATTTTCAAAACCACTAAAAAACAAATGTATTTCGTTTATTTTTCGAAAATGATCATCGAATTTTATCATTAGCCACTGCAAAAGGCGGAAAAAAATGACACAGACAACAAGGATAAAAACATGTTGACAACTGGTGTCAAAGGGTGTAACTGGAGAAGATGGGAAAAAAAAGAAATTTTTCTAGTCGGGACAGTGGGGGGAGAGAAAAGAACCAGGGTTTTATTAGAGTTTTAGATTGACGCCTCGACATAGTGCAAAGTTCGCACGCTAAGCCCCCACCATCACCTTTTTTTTCCGAACCTTCTTCGCCAGCCGCTCCAATTTCGATCCCCACTCCCCTTGGTTCACCAGAGCCTACCCCTGACTTCTATCCTCTTGCTTATCCCGTCCCTCGTTAACTGACTACCACCAATTCAATTCCTAACCAAAATTTCCCGAAACTAAGTAGGCTGACACCTTGTTTTAACAATTGCAAGGATTGAGTTAAGTTGACGGATAATATGGGGTGGGGGGCACTTGGGACTTTGTCACGGCGGGATGTGGAGATGGTGGAGCAGTGATTCAAAACAAAGATGTACAAGCGTTTGCTGGGTGACTAGTGACCTTGTATAGTGGACACAAAAGTAAAGGGAGGAAGTGGTCAGTCAACCTTTCTTTCAAAACTTGCTTTTAAAGAAATTCAGGGCGGAAAGCGGTATTTATATTATCTGTGTTCGTAATGATGTTTGGAATAAAACTGTAATTAGAAGACTTAAAATGTTGACTTTTCTCAAATAGGGGGAAAAAAGTTGGGGATGGGTCTTGGAAGAACAGAGTAGAACCTTTCGTCGTTGTTTTGCTTAAAATCCTTTAAAAAAGAGTTGGGGGTTACATCTGACTTTGTGGGAATTTCGATGAGGCTTAGAAATTTTCGCAGATTTTACAAGTATTTAATTGCATTATCCGGAAACTCCCAATATTTAAACATTTATAATTAAAAAAAAAAAAAAATGAAAACTACAAATATGTCATTTTATTTCAAGGAGTCAAAAGTGTTTGTTCTGAATAAATAATTCATGATTAAATAATGTCGAATCTGCCTTCTTTCCTCCGTATTTCAAATGTAAGGAGAAAGTTCAACCCAGATAGCACCACCCACCACTTCTGAACTGCTACTCTGGGAACAAACTCTCGTGGATCGTTTTTTGAATGCTACAATCTAACCCATTTCAGGTCAAGTGTCAATATCTATCCACCTTATCCTCATAGTCTTCTCATTCCTACCATCTCTTCTTTCATTCATACCACACACCTTATTTATCATTACCTTACCTTGGGTGGCTCTCTAGCCTTGTATTACTTGTGATTGATTTGTTTTCTACGGTTTATCTACCCTTTGCAGGTTATTTAAAGCCAGAAAATATTTTTAGATTGTAAGAATTAATTTTTTCTTTTTTTTTTTTTTTTAGATAATAATGATTTAGTGATCCAAGTCTGACTAATTAACCCATATCATGGGTCCATGGGTAGATTCATAGCTTTCCCAAGGGTATTTGTGTCTAAGTAAATATAAGGAACCCTATTGGAATTGGAACTTGGCTCTCGGATTAACAATTCCGAGCCATCACCTGGTATTCCCAAACGGTCACCCATACTGAACGGCTCGACGTTGCTTAACTTCGCTGATCATACGAGAACCAGTGTTTCAACATAACATGGCCGCAAGTTGCACCTTGTATTGAGTGAACTTTATTGTATAAAAATGTAATAAATCAAAGTGTATATGTGAATAGTGTAAACTATTTATAGTCTCACCCAGACAAGAAGAAAAACGTTGTCCCTATTCCGTTTGTGTATCGACCACGACAATATACTACTTTATAACATGAACCTTTTTATTTTTTAATAAAATATCACCCTGTCTTTGGTTTGGGTTTTTTTACGGCATATCAATCACAATGGGTTATTTAATGCCGACAAGATTTTTATTGCTGGTAATATTTTTTACCAAACATATATTGCTGGTAATATTTTTTTCGAAAAATGTATTGAATGTAATTTTCTTTTCTTTCTTTTCCAAAAATGTATTACTGGTATTTGCGTAATACATTTTAGATGCATCAAGGGTGGTCTTTAGTGATGGTCTGTCCTTATCGCCGATTTCGGGTTTTGCATCATATGGGCTCCAACAGCAAATCCGAGCCGCCTCCTTGAAAGTGTCGTGCTACACACCGTGACGTTGCAAAAAAATAAAATTCCGACGTTGCTCGGATTTCGACCGTTCATATTAACATATGTCAGTCAACGTCAGCCAATGAAAAACAAGGCTTTTCACGCTTCCTTCTTATATAGTGTTGTCTTTTTAATTCATCCTTTTTCAAATAAAGTATTACTGGTATTAAAACTTATTTTTATACTTTCATAGAGTTTTGACCTTCTTTGGGGCGGTAACTATTTGCCCATAGCTGGGACCCTGACAGGTGCTACCACCTTGGGTCAGGGTGAACCTGGGAATACCAGCAATTAAGATTTCGTTCCATGCTCCTCAAAAACCCCTGATCAGAAGCCTTGCTGTCGGATGTAGTTTATCGTCATACCCAAGACGGTCCTGTCTCTGAAAAAGTCATTAGAAAGAAAATAGTGCTAAACTGCCATTTAATATCTAATCTCCTATATGACAGTGAAGGCGGGGCAATTTCCTTACAGATGAAGAGGGGACTTGAAGTGACACAGATGTGATTCTACTGACAAATATTAACAACACCATGGACAGAACATGAGTAACGAGGAAGTTTTAAGGTGTATAGTCACGGCAATGAAACTGATACTTAAAACCTGAAAGAGACGACTGGAATTTCTGGGATACATAATAAAGGAAGGGGGTCTGGAGAATTTAACACTTACAAGACCTGTTGAAGGCAATAGAAGCAGAGGAAATGCCGAATAATGGTTTACAGAACATGAACAAAGAGAGAGGATGAAGAGTGAAAAGTTACGCAGGAAGCTGTTTTAGTGTGAGGGCTATTTCTAAAATTAATGTATAAGATTTCTACGAGAATATTTTATATGAAATAATGGTGGTGAAATAGTATACGCACAAAATAACAGAGACCGATTGATTTGCAGTGCAAAATAACATGTATTTAATAAAAATAACAAAAGGAAAGTTTGAGAGTTATTTACTTAGAAATAAGTTGGATACACAACAAAAATTTTTAATGTATTTAGACGTGATGGCACACACTTCGAAAGGAGGAAAACAGGAAAAGAGAGCTACTTAATGGTGTGCTTGTTTTTATACCCCCCCCCGGGCTGCTGCTGCTGCTGCTGCTGCTGCTATGTTTATTAAGGTACGACAAATACATGTAAATAAAATGCATATATTTGCCTGTCCGACTGATATAAGCTCTCAGTATTTGTTTTGTGTTAGGGTTGTCAAGTTATTATAGAGGACATGATGAAAAAATATATAAATATAAATACTAAAATAAATGCATTAGTTAGTTTGAATTAATGAGATACATTATTAACAGAAAACATAAACATCCTCAACTAAAACTCAATTTTTAGAATTCTTGAAAGTTTCTTTTCAATTTTCATTCCACTTTATCTCAATCTATTAAATCAGTTAATAGGTCATTTGTGTACATGTGTGAAAATAATCAAATATTTAGTGTGTTAGCTACTTCTATAATTAATGTATAAGGTCTCTATGTGAAAATTTTTACATGAAATAATAGTGGTGAAATAGTACATGCACAAAATAACAGAGACCGATTGATCTTCAAAACAAGATAACTTTTTTTAACAAAAATTACAAAAGGAAAGTTTAAGAGTTTCTTTACCTAGAAATAAATGCGATACAGTATAAAAATTGTTAATGTATTTAGGCGTGACTTGCCTGTGTAAGGGTGTTTGTGTGTGAAGCATCCACAGCCCTTTTTTTCAGAGTGAAAAGGCAGACACTTTGAAAGAAGAAAAAACAGGAAAAGAGAGTTACTTAAAGGTGTGCCTGTTTTTATATCCCCCAGGCTGCTGCTGGTAATATGTTTATTAAGGTACTAGAAATACATGTAAATAATATATATATATATATATATATATATATATATTTGCCTGTCCGAATAATATAAGCTTTCAGTATTTGTTTTGTGTGTATATCAGCCCTAGGGTTACCAATTCTGTCAAGTTATTACAGAGGACATGATGTAAAAATATATAAATAGTAATTTTAAATTTAATTTCTGTAGCCATAGAATAAAATGGTAATTGACATTGATTTTTACCTTCCAAAATTGACAAAGGACAAAAAAAGCTAAATAAAGAAGTGTCCTTTTCAATAAAGGTCAAGCCTAATTAATTTAGGCGTGACTTGCCTGTGTAGGAGTGTTTGTGTGTGAAGCATCCACAATCCTTTTTTTGTTTCAGTTTGAAAAGTTGATGGCGCGCACTTCGAAAGTAGAAAAAATGAAATCTTTTAGAAAGCTTTTACATTTTTAGAAATTCATTTTAAATCTTACGTATACCGAATTAGTGGGAAATAACTAAGTTAGTGTCGTCTGTTTAGTTTGTGTTATTGCTAAGGTTATCCTTTTGTTTCTTTTCATTTTAGAATAACTTCGATGTCATCTGTAGAATTCTAAATTGACAAATGCCCTTTTTTATGTTTTTCCGCTTTTGAAAAGGTCAAATTAGTCTCTATAAGAATGACATAAACGATATTCGGGTACAGAAAACTTTTGAAAACTCCAATTTTGAAAAAAAAATTACGCAAAATAGGCGTAGATGGAGTTAGGCATTTTACAATGTTTTCCCTCACTTTTCACAAAAATACACTAACAACATTTCAGTGACACACCAATAGCTAAACAAATAAGATGTTTCACCCAATACATGGCCCAAGAGCCACTCAAGGCAGAAAGTTAGTAAACGATGTAAATTTTATGAATGTAAAAATGTAGATAATGAGTATATATAGGAAAGATCACAGTTAACTTGACGATGTTAAGATTGTAATGATCGGGGAAGCATTATTTTGGGTGTGGTTCCACAAAGCAGGGACTCTTGGCAAGAAGCACGCCGAAAGGGACTTACTTTTTACAAATGAAATATGATGGAAATGAGGGTGGTTTGCCCCCTGCGTAGATGATATTGCGGGTCTTAGTTGTGAAGGTCAGTACTGGTTGGACTAGACATACGTGTTGTGTCCGAACTTGTAGGGTTAGGTTACATCAGATGTGCATCCGAAAAAAAGACTATCGAGAGACAAAGGACTTTGTGTAGAATTAACTTCTGATTGAGGTTGGTGTTCAATGGCAGGCAAAGGCCCGGGTAGTAAACGTTGGTTTTCTAGGTTGGTATGAATCTCTACAACACAATTGTCCTGCCTGTCATTTCTTAACATCGACTGATGTTATATTAGATCGATATTATATATTTATCAATTATTTCTTAATTAACTGTTTGCAACAATCTGGAATATCGTAGGTAGAATTTAATAAAAAAAAATTGAAACTTTTATTCACTTTAAGCTAATATCATGGAGTTCTTTACTTAAGGCCAAGTAATAGTGCAATTCACGCTCACTTAAATCTTGCCGTTCCACTGGTAGTCAGTTTAAGAAAATCAAAGAATAAAGTAGATAAAGGCAAGATTAAGTTGGCTTGAAAAGTTAATCCTCTTTATTTTGTTATAGTTTTTCTTTAGGACTCAACTGTAGTCGGGATTATCGAGTCAATGCGAAGGATCCTTTCCATAGCTGTTTAGTATGTGTTTCGCCAGGGCTACATACAGTTTTGAATTAAGAGTTTTCCTTCTCCTAAACTGATTGCCACCCAAGGCCATAGAACTGAGTCTCTCTTACTATTTTAAATAGAATATATGAAAGCTCTCCCAGTTCTAGTTGACCGTAGTCGGGATCATTGAGTCAATGCGAACGACCCTTTCCTTAGCTGTATAGTGTTTCGCCAGGGCTACATACAGTTTTAAATTCAGAGTTTTTCTTCTCCTTGAACGGTTGCCACTGAAGACTATAGACTATAGAAAAATAGTCTGTCCTATTATTTAGCTGAAAGTAAAAGAGTTGGATTCATGCCTTTCCCAAGCCCGTAAGTGGATGTAATGAACTCGACTGGAATTCAAACTTTGCTCTCCGATTCCTTAATCTCAGCCACTATCCATTACTCTACGGTACCTTCTTCCTTTATTGAGGTCTTATTGCAATTAATTTGGCGCAGCTTCAGATCCAACACGTCCAACCCCGTTAAAAATGGTATACGAAATGTTATATTAATTCTAATGTTTGAATTAATTATCCACATTAAAACATTTAATGAAACAAAAGCCATATCGAAACTATGGATACTAGAACAAAAACAGATATGAAACAAACTAAATATGAAAGTAACTTTATTTTATTGTTTAGAAATAAAGTAACCATTGTAATTTTGGATTTGTCATAAATATAATGTTTTAGAATTATAGAAGTAAAAAATTAAAATTATAAAACAAAACAAAACTGACTCTTCAAAATGCCTCTGTCTATATTTCTTAGATGAGGTATTGTAACTATTTATCCTATCTACATCGTTCGGACCCTTGTCCTCATCTTTATTAACATATTCACGAGGTTTCGGCTGTTGTACGCTCCGGCCTTCTACAGGTGATATACGTTGGAATTTTGAACCGAACGTTTTATTTAGTCCACAGGGGGAAGATGGTTCTAATTCCACGTACCATGCCTTTAGATATCTCAAGTTTTCAGTTAAATCCCCTTAGTAACTCAACTGTTCATGTTTTTGTTCCCTCTGCTGTGGCCAGATATTGAACACACAACTCTTTGGTCAAGTCGCTTTGTGTCAAAGGACATATGATATGGCCCAGTGGATAACGATGTTTCCTCATTCTTGTACCCTGGGCCATGTTGAAGATGAAGACAACAGTTCGAAAGATGCTTTTCAGCAGGTTTAGGGTTGACCCTTTGTTACACTTCGTTTAAAATATCTAAAAATATCGGATTAACTTTAATTATAACATTAAATGCATATTTTTAATGATTTTTCATTCATTTTGTGGTATAAAATATTATGTTTATTCCTATGTTAGGTTTTTTTAAAGGTAGACAAAATTAACATATTTTTGAAGTTCCTTTTAGGAAGAAAAATACAAATTAGTCGTAAAAATATATATATATATATATATTTTAGCATCAGTATATTTCTTGTTATGAATATCAGAGAAAAATATTAAATTAACTTTCTATAACAAATAGCATTTTTAATTAAATTTCGCCATTGAAAAACAGAACTAAAGAAAGTCTTCGGAAGAAAAATCTGTTAAAAATTAAACATCAAACATTATCAAAATTAACTTTCTCGCGAAAGACCTTGTAACATTTGCAATAAGAAAGACTAGAAAAAAGTAAGATTAATAAAATATTTCTTTAAATCAAGTAACATTAAAAAGGTTACTTTTCGTTATAAGAAGCGCGATAAAAATTCAACATACTTTTTTCATTTGTTGTAAACAAAAATACAGATGATGCAAAAATAAAGCTGACCCTTAGTGTATTTGATTTTATGAATATAAATTTCATAGAGAAGAATGTTAAATTAACTTTTAAGTGAAAAATGTTAAATTAACTTCAAGTAATAGGATCAAGTTTCCTACATTAAACTTTTTTAGTGAATTTCGCACAAAAAATATTTTTTGCAATGAAAACATAAAATAGCAAGTCTAAACGAAATAAAATGAATAAATCTTGTACTTACTTTAATTAAATAAGCTGAAGCTATTCCAAATGTAAAAAGCAAAAAATTTTAAGCCACCTACAACTGTGAACTATCGTAAACCCAAACCGAAACTAAAAATTTTCGCTCCCAAGGTATTGACGAGATTTGAGATAGGTCTATGACTTGACCTTAAGTAAAAAACGCCATGACTTATAAATAGTGTTTCATCTCTCTCAGCGAGTATTCATTTTTAACACTACTGCTAAAAAGAATTAAATATTTTTTCATTCATAACAGAAGCTATTTAAAAAGATTTGAAACTAACTATTTGAAAATATTCTTTATCAGAATTTTATATAGCATTCTTTGTTTTCAAAGCATAATATTTTTTCTAAATAAATCCACATTACAACCAAAAACGTTTGCGGCACCTCTCTTCTCTTCTTTTTAATATACATACTTTTCTCTCGTTGGAACCACTACATTATATTTCTTTCTATATATATATATATATATATATATATATATATATATATATATATATATATATATATATAAATGACTCTCCCGTCGAGATTCGATGTATGAGGGTCAAGCAGATCAGTTTCCAGGAAACTGACAGCCTGACACGGGCACATGAGATTTGATTATAGTGGTGAAGACCTCGTGCAGGACCATCCACACTTTTTGAAGGGACGAATACAGAGACCTGGTGCACTACGTGCCAAAGGTCCCCAAATGACCTCCGCAGGTTTTGAATTCAGAGTTGTCCTTCTCCTAGACCAGTTGCCATCCAAGGCTATAGAACCCAGTCTGTCCCAAGTTTTACCCATAGCTGGAGTGAGAGTAAGAGGATTCATATATATATATATATATATATATATATATATATATATATATATATATATGAGTTTACCTTGAGTTTGTCTTGATCTGTAAGTCTGAAAACATTGACAATCTGGCACTCTTCTAAACTTACTTTAGTCTGGTACAAACTATAAAAGAAGGACCCCAATGAGGATACACATTAGTAATAGCCTATTAGAATGCTAATTTAATTTTATTAGAAAAGTGTTTAACTTAGTCTGGCACAAGGCTACAGTATTAGCGGCATCGCGTGAAGGTTAAACTTAGTCTAAATGAATTGATTGGCGATAAAGGGTTGCTAAAAACTGTGCCTTTTTATTTTGTAAATTTCACCTAATCCATGGCTAGAGAGCCACTCAAGTTTGACTCTGACCCTCTAAGTGGTAGGAGTTTTTGAGAAAAAGTTGAATAAAAGTTTCTTTATACATTTGGTACATGCGTGAAATGAGGATGCTTCGGTGATGTCCAAGAAGAAAATTTGGTATGATAGAGGCTATTTCTATCTATACGAAGCACCATGCCAATTGATCGAAAACGCCCAGTGGCAATCCCGACCGCATACATGCAGACAATGCCAGAAATTGTTAAGATATTTTGGCACTTCTCTTTGGAGCAACGGAGACATCAGAGAGTGACCCTTAAAAGACCAACGAGAAAGGGACAGACTGCAACTAGACTTGAGTGAATTACCATCTTGGAGTCAAAAGGCCCACTAAGCGATAAAGATATTTAGGCTTAGTTTGGCAAAAGGTCACAAGTTGGAGGCACCCAGTGACGATCGAACTCACTTCCCGGTAGGAATGATCTAGCTCACGAAACGTTCCACATAGCGAGGCGCTCAATGACAGCATTTTTAGAAATGCTCGCGAATGTGTCAGTAGAATTCATCTGTAACTATTTCGTTCACTGCAAGTCTCACTATTCGGTCTTCCTCTTCTGTAAAGAAAAACAAAACTTCTGCAGTACAGAGCAATAAGATACATTCTAAAATTTGGAGAAGCTATTCAATTTCAATGGCGGAAGTGCGCATTGGGTATTAATAAGATGCATTGCGCACGAACGGAAATGATTACAGTATATAAAACGTCCATATTGGATAACCAATTTAACGGAAAACTGAATAAGTTGGACTGGTGGATTAAACTTCTATTTTTTTTTTTTAGAATAGAAAAAAATATAAATGAAAGAAAAAAAAAACTTAGCGAAGGGAGTCGGTTTCTTTCGTTTGCTTTTGCTATTTTACAATTTATACTCAACAGGAAGCACGCACATCGAGCTTTATCATAAGTGATAAGGTTATTTTATATTATTATTAAAGCCGCATTTGATACATCTCAGCCTTCACATCCGTTTAAAACACAGAAATTCAAGGTGGGGAAAAAAAGCGAAGTCATTGTGTGATAGTTGAATAAGAAGGTTTCATTTACTACAGTCCCAGGAAATTTGAAACAAATATTTCTGTACTTTGATCGTCATGGTCCGTTTGCGGCTTGTGTTTAAGGGAAATTCACTCCAGTTTACTTTTTCCCTTTTACCCGTTCTCTTTTTCTTTCTAAAGCCCACCATGTGACAGAGATCTAAATCATTGACACAAATGAAGCAATGCCGTTTCACTTCGTGATCTTCTCCCATTCAGATAGTCAACGATATTTTCAAAAGATCCCCTATCTATTTATTTCTTATATAAAACTAATTCCAAGTTGCCTTCTAGGAGGTCTCCATTAAATTGCGTAGGTGTATTACTTTGTATGTCTTAAAGTACATTAAATTTGCGGCTTCTATTCTTTATTTTTTTTATTTAAATTTTTCTTAAAGTACAATGATACAGCAGTATCCTGATAGAATTGCACCCTTGTTCAAATTAATTGAAACAACCACTTTAGTTTCCTTTCTTTCATCATACGGTCAATTTTAGACCCACTGGAGTGACAGGGTGTTATCGATTTTTATTTTTTCCTCATATTATGTTATTTGCATTGGTGGGTAGTAATTTTCGGGATGTATGATGAAATTTGTTTGGCCTTGAGAAATATTGCGTCGTACGTGATTGCATTAGATTTTCATCACACCCAGACTCTATTGTCTCGACTGTTGATTAGCTGTCCTACGGCCATTGTCTACGATGGACGTTACTTCAAGAAAGTGTACGAAAATTATAACGCTGCACGAACACGCTGGCAAGCCTTACCAGTGAGTAAATCAAAGTACTATAGACTGGTCCGGAAACTCTCCTGATTTAAATCCAATTGAGAATCTTCAAGGAACGCCTTCGTCGAATGGACACACGAAGTACTAACGTATGTACTGGGTCATGTTTCATTGGAAAAATACAAAAATGTAAATAATATCGGAATTATTCGTTTTATTTCAATTAATTTGTTAAGGGTAATATATATATATATATATATATATATATATATATATATATATATATATATATTGAAGAAACCTGCGAGCAACAAGAAAGTTTGAAGAAAAAGTATTTTATTTAAAGTCAGAAAGACATAGTCGTAATTCCTGGAACGCATAATGAGAAAAGTGGACTTCGAGAACTTAACACTCAAAGGACATATTAAGAGCAGAAGAAAACAGAGAGTAACCTAACTCTGAATAGATGGCAAAGCGGGGACAAAGACCGATGGTAAAGCGTCAAACGTTGCTTACAGCTACAAGCAACAGGATGTTGTGGAGAACCATGATCACCTGTTCTGAAGGGACATGATGCAAAAAAGAAGTCGTTCCGAGGATGGAAATCTTTTGGATGTCTGTCATACTTTTTTTTATGTCTGTCATTTTTCTGTAAAATTTCTTGTGTTTTTCATTTTTCTGTAAAATTCTGATAAAATTTGTAGAAAACTGATGCTTTAAACATACGGCCACGAAACTCGGAATTGTTTGGAGAAATCTCGTAATAAGTTCTGGCAAAATAAAAAGAAAAGAAACATAAAAAGAAAAATGGAGACAAAGACATTGGTTTAAGTTATCCATAAAAGAGGTCATCTATGGAATTATTAGAAACGGGGAAATATGATTTTCAAGGATTCGGATTGTGAGTGTTTTTTTTGTTTTTTTTTTAAATCAAAAAAATCCAAAATGTCAAAAGTACACACGCACACACACAAGCACACAAAAAACTTTCGAATATTGTAAAACCCCTAACTTTAAAATGGATTTTTATCATAACGTAATGGTTATAGGCGCGAAAAATATAATCGACGAACCGAGTTCAAGCTCTGTCCTAGCTTGCCGCGATTACTTTCACACTAATGTCCTTTAGAATAGTGTAAATCTATTTCTTCTCTGCGCCTCCATTTATAGGTTAAATAGTAGGGAACACTAGGCTATATAACCTTGAACAAGCCAGTTTATAGAAAGAGAATTCTGAAATCCAATATGTTGAGAAGCTAGCAGAAAACTATTTTTTCCCTAGAAGTCTTGGTAATTCACAGGTAAGAAAAGGAATTTGTGGAACGCCCTGAAAAGAAATAATATTTTAAAAAGCGTATTTAAAATATTATCGGCGATTATTAGATATTTTTAACAACACCATGACGCATGTTGAAATCCTTTCAATATTTTGTATTGTTGAAGTTATCGCTAACATTTTTGTCGAGATTTCTACGTTTCCTTCAATTTCAGAAACCAATCGATGAAATTTGAATATGCTAATTTATTTGGAAAAATACTTTGACAAAAACCCTACTTCGCGGTTTAATAATGTTTAAACGTAGTGTTGGACGGTCTCCTCAAAGATGAAGAAGAGAGCCGAGGCAACAGAGATATAGTTCTACAGAAGGATGCTAATGA
The DNA here is from genome assembly GCA_903632075.3 of Acanthosepion pharaonis. Lineage (NCBI taxonomy): Eukaryota > Metazoa > Mollusca > Cephalopoda > Sepiida > Sepiidae > Acanthosepion > Acanthosepion pharaonis. Next base: position 493,606 of record CAHIKZ030005637.1, on the reverse strand, counting down.
TATCATGAACCGAGCTTGTAAAAAAACGATGAGGTTTTGGAGAGGATGCAAACAAGGAGGAGGCTTATACTTAACATCAGGAAGAGGCAGCTGAAATTTCTGGGACAAGTAATGAGAAAAGAAGGCCTGGAGAATTTGATACTCATAGGTCGAACAGAGGGAAAGAGAGACAAGAGAAAGCAATGCATGACATACCTGATGGACTTAAGCATGTGGATGATAGGACGTGGCCTGAGGGATGTGGCTAGACGGATGAAATCTATTGAGAGCTACAAGGGATAGGGAGGAAGTGGAGAGCCATGATCGCCTATAATTAAACTTGAACTTTGGCAGTTGATATGCCGCTTTGGATCAGTTGGCAAGATGGTAACTGTTACTTTTTTAGACATACAGAAGCGAATTAAAATTTCGTTGACGTTTACTTCTCTGAAGTCATCGATGCTTAATTTTTTTTCACATTTGATTACCAAGGCTCAAGAGTCTCTCAAAGTAGATGGTAATTGAATGAATAATAATGCAATGTCAATCGTTACCTTCTGTCTTCTTAATTCCAGTTTTTTTTTATTGTTCTCTCTCCTTAATAGTAATTAATTCAATCTAATTTTATAGGACTTCATGGTAAACAATATTCAATATTCTGTTCAACTCTAGACTTAACCGTTATCTTCTCTTCGTATCCGCAGAAACTGCCTCTTACTATGATTCTCTACCTCGAGTATCTCCGATGGGACTTGTACAGGGTGAACCCCGCTGTAAAAAAAAAAAAAAAATCCAATAAAATCCTACCGATGATATCACTTACTACACAAACATTAACAAAGGCTCTTATGTGTTAGCCCCTTCCCGGCCAATTATTTTAGGAAAAATGTTTCATTTTCAGACGAATATTTTTATTTGTTTTTAATATAGTAACTGAGAAACTGAAACACTTTGAAGTAACCGAGCGGTGACTAACACCTATACCAGAGGTATGAATCGACTCGTTTCAAAGTCAGAAGGGCATAAAAAAAAAAAAAAAAAAAAATCAAGATGGACGTATAAAAACGTCTGTAGCTGGTTTTTGAACTTTTTGGACGTGTTTATTCGTCTGCGTCTGAAAAAAAAAACCGTATATACGCGTCTACGCCGGGGAAAGGGTTAATGACCGCTCATCACCAAAGATGCAAACGGTAGACGTTGTAACTGTTAAATGGGATAAGAATCATCGTGACAGGAGGGAGGCGATAAACTGCAACGCCGGGCTGGCTGCCTTACCGCAGTTATGTTTTTCCTCTTCCTGAACTGTGTCCGGGGTCTCTTATCTATCACCGAGTATTACGACAAAGGAAATCCTCAACGCTTAAAAGCCTATCAAATTTATACATGCAAAATCTGCTTAGAAACTTTGTCCTGAAAAGACGGAACGCAGTGAAGAAATTTAAAACAATGTCATGAGTTAAATTTATTAATTTTCAACTTCTAGCAAAAAGTCTAGTTATAGATTTTATGGGAAAATTTAACATGCAAAACTAATAAAAAATGGATAATATCTAGCAAACTTGTCAGTTTCTTAAATGAAATATTGTCACTGTTAATTTTTGACTATCATTTTTCATCTAACTTTAGTTGCTTGTTTAAACCTAGTGTTGGACGGTCTGCTCAAAGATGATGAAGAGACTCGAAGCAATGGAGGTATGGTTCTACAGAAGGATGCTAAGGATATCATGAACCGAGCTTGTGAGCAACGATGAGGTTTTGGAGAGGATGCAAACAAGGAGGAGGATTATATTTAACATCAGGAAGAAGCAGCTGTAATTTCTGGGACACGTAATGAGAAAGGAGGGCCTGGAGAATTTGATACTCATAGGTCGAATAGAGGGAAAGAGAGACAAGGGAAAGCAACGCATGACATACCTGATGGACTTAAGCATGTGGATGACAGGACGTGGCCTGAGGGATGTGGCAGAGGGACGAAACCTATTGAGAGCGACAAGGGATAGGGAGGAAGTGGAGAGCCATGATCGCCTATAATTAAACTTGAACTTCGGCAGTCGATATGCCGATTTGGATCAGTTGTCAAGATGGCCACTTTTACTTTTTTAGACATACAGCGGTGAGTTGAAATTCCTTTGACGTTTACTTCTCTGATTAATGTCATTGATAATTATTTTTTTTCACATTTGATTACCAAGGCTCAAGAGTCTCTCAAAGTAGATGGTAATTGAATGAAGTTGCTGAAAGCAAAAAACGGTTTGGCCAACACTTGAAAAGATTAAGATTGCAATTATCAAAGAAGCATCCTGTTGGGAGTCTGTTCAACAAAGCAGCGACTCTTGGGAAGAATCTGTTCGAATGAAACTTCCTTCTTACTAATGGAATACGACGAGAGAATGATTCGTCCTTGTCTACATGAGAAAACGAGAAGGCTTGGCAGGGTCTAACTGTAAAGGTCTGAATAGGTGGAACTAAGAGTTGTAACTCATCTGAACCTTCACCATGGAATTTTGATAGAGTAGCGAAAGGCTTGCAAGGTTCAGTCTGTAGGAAAGTGTTTGTAGGGTGGAAAATAATTAATAACCAACAGGGCCATGCAGACACTTTTGAGCTCTGCCAAGGCTTGAAAGAGAGGAGAGCGGCGCCGGCCCAGATATGACAGAAATGTTCCATTTTTGCTTTACTCTGGTTCTTGCAAAGATAGGGAATGCCAAAAGGAGTTAGGTACTTTCTGGAGTTGTACAAAGAAATTGACTATTTTTCCAGCGTCTTTAGTTTATATGAGTTTCACAAAATTTGGGGCGTGTAAAGAGACATTGGGTCAAGCAGTCCCATTGAGCGAATATCAAAATTGGTACATTATTTACATTATTCGGACTATTGTCCTCATCTTTGTCGCCATATTTATTACAACGTTTGTTTATATATATTCATTGATGCATGTTTTATTAAATAATATAGACATGTTTTGTCTATTTATTTTAAATAAGTTCCTCTCATATTGTCTGATAAGCTTAATAACATTATTATTGAAGGACGAAAGGAAATCACCATATTGATACATGTTTAAATCTAATCTAAGCTTTCGGCTTACATAAGCCATTATCAAAGATGACAATTACATTTTAATATATCAAACAATACACGGACGAAGCAATAATGATAGTCTGTTTTTGTTTTTTCAAAGCAACGACAAACTTGTGTATACGAGACGCGGAAACATGCATCAATGAAAAATTGCTGCTTAAATAATGAAATGGACAAAGTTCGACAATTATTTTAAGACATTTTTATGTTTATACATTCTTTTTATAGATACATATATTAAAGTAAATGCTCTGTTTATAATAAACAGTATTAAATAAGATTTACCGGCCTGAATGTCCGAGAAATTTTCCCAGAAAGTATTCGTCCTCCGAATTTAGCTTGACGTGCCTTCTTTACCCATTTGGCCACAGAGGCGCGTTCGGTTAGCAAGGTCGAATTTACTGCCTTTAAACTTCAATCTTCTATGAATCGCTCACGTACATTCATATCTGCTCATGGTGTATCAAATGTAAACAAATGACGTCATACATTATGAAATGGACAAAGTCCGACAATTTTTTAAAGACATTTTTATGTTTATATATACATTCTTTTTATAAATACAAAGTGTTTTTATATATATATATATATATATATATATATATATATATATATATATATTATTATAAATTAATTGATTTAAAATATGTTTTTTTCGCTACACAGTTCTAACCATGTTTCAAAAATGGAAGCTAAAAGCCACGAATTTAATTTTTGTGATTAAATCAAAGACATTAGTTCCATTTCATCTTTGATTTAATCACAAAAAGCAAGCACATGACTTCCATGTCTAGATCAAGTCTTTATCATCTCATATTTTAAGCTGGATGCTAAATTTCTTAATCTTTAATAGGCACTGCTATGGACTTTTTAAAAATCCGAAAAGCCCATTTTAAATCCTATAAATAGTTTTTGAACTTAAATGTTGGTTTCATTTCAAAGATAATGGCCTAAAGCTTATCCAAATTAAAAGAAAAATTAATTTTCATATATAAAGAAACTTTTCAGTCTTTTTTAAACCATTGGCATGTTTTTTCTTCACTCATCGAGCCGCTATTATATACGAAAAATGGTAAACAACAAATTTAAAATACAATGTTTGTCCTATAGATTTCGAAAGCTATTAGTAAATTTAAGGATTAAAGATTTTCTAAAAGTAATGCTTACCTTTTAAAGGAAAGAGAATGAATATAACGTTTTCTGTAAAGTCAAAGGAGAAATTAATTGTAATTCTGCCCCTGTTTGAAAAAGTGCGCGTAAAAATAAAAATAAAACCTAAAGAAATATTCAATTATTTTTTTTATTTTCTTTAAACTTATATAACCAATAGTTTAAGAATATATATTTTTTATATTCTATACGCTTTTATTAAACTTCGTATAATGATAAATTTGACTGCACTGAGGCGCTACCCAAATATATTTAGCGTAACTGTAATTTGCGTTAGGTTAATGTGAAAAGAAAAACATTCTAAGGGTAAATTTTAGAAAAATTACAGTATAAAGTATTGTTTTATGCGTATGAAATAGTTTCGTTGCAATTCTGAAAATGTTCTTGGTGGCGATGGGAACACATTATGAAGGAAAAAATAAGACAAAATTTGTTTTTAAAATAATAAAAAAAATTAAAATAAAAACTTACGTTTAATTATTGAAGTATGGGTTATTCTTGTATAAAGAATCTGTAAATAAATTCAGGTAAACAGGTAAACAAACGTCTGTACCAATGGATCAAAAAACCAGTGATTTCGAGACATTGAATAGTATTTAGTCAACGCTAGATATTAAAATTATGTCCCTTTTGTACATCAATACCAAAAATAATCTAACAGTTGCTAAAAGGGAAAAAATGAAATAAAATCCTTTAAAAAAAATTGTTTCCACTCCAAAATGCCATTAAATTTTACATTTTTTGAATCTTCAAACATGTCTTTATTTAATAAAAGAAACCCAGCAATGGATGGATTTCAAAATCGCACTGAATAATTACAAGTATTTTTTTTATTTTTTTTTAAATAAATAAATATTGTAAATTTTCTTTCTGTCTAATCTGAAAGAAAATAAATTATGTAAGTGCCACTTATTTTTTGAGTTTTATTGAATTATTTTTGCTAAGATGCGGGTTTAATTTTTCATATGTTCGCACTTGATATTGCATGAAGTTTTTGCTGGATTAATATCTTGAGGGATTTTTCTTTATATAACGGAAAAAAGTATTTGGGCGAACACACACCACATTAAAAAGTACACAGCAGATATCGAAAAGTGGGGGTTGAAACATACAGCCAACATCTTTCCCCAAATTTATTGAAAAAAAAAAATACAACTATTCTCTATAAAATAAATTTTGAAAAAAAAAAACAAAAAAAAAAAATTTATTCCCTATAAAATAAATTCATTACTGAATAAGGCCTGAAAATTTGGTCTGCATCGGACAATTTCCTCATTTTTTACCAATATTTTTAAACAAAGAGTAGCAGTTTTTTTCTCCTTTATTTCGGAAAAAATTCAACTTATTTGGTGGCACCTAATCTCTAAGAAGGAGTAGATAATCCTTTCCTTTTTGCCTTCCTCAAGGGATTTAAATCCGTCATTAACGGCCTCTAAAAAAAGAAATATATATATATAAATAGCAAATTCTTCAAAAATCCATTTAAATGAAAACTGTACTGCTAATCTTTTTTGGGAATGCTAAACCAAAATTCCATATTTTCAAATTACACAACTAATTATTAAAAGTTGAATTGCGTCTCAGAGTTTTAGTTATTCTGGAGTAAAAATGTTTGTGAAACATCCATAGACCATTTTCCCTATTTTTGTATCTCGCTTGAAAGAAAGTAGTTGCAGCATCGTTTCCGAGAAAAAGCGAGATGATCGGGAGAAATGCATTTCATATCCTTGGTTAGAATTTAATCGCCACGTGCTGCCTTGCCCGACTAAGGAATCTGGGTGCGGGGCGTATGCTAACCCTTCCAATTCTTGTACCTGAGTGTCTTCGTACCTTGATGGCCATATATTATAAACTTAAACAAAAGCAATCCATCATG
>CAHIKZ030005637.1:472500-482500 GCA_903632075.3 Acanthosepion pharaonis | reverse complement strand
CCCTTTCTCACCTCTTGGCACTCTTTAAAGGGGCGTCTCCTGGCCTTTCCTTGTTTGCATGAACAGGGTCCCCGCCAAACGGACGCCTACCGGAAATAACCCAGTTTTTCACGAGATTATTATTTGTTTTTCGTTTAACGCTTTTCTTGGGGAAAAATAAATAACAGTATTATATTACAAATACACCTTGATTAATATTTTCAACAGCACGGGCCATCCTCTTCCTCTTGTGCATATACGGTAACACGTATTAAAAAAAAACAAAAAAAGATCTTTGTTGTGCTTTGCAAATAGTTACAAATGTAAGAAAGTCCTTAATACATTTATTGCGAGATGGTGTGCGTGTGGATTTTGTGGCATGTCACGTTCTGCCTCTGATTAAAGGTGATACTCATAACATTTTTGACGTCACCTTGACTATTCGTCTATTTTACCTTTTTTTATGGCAGTTATGGGGTATTCACCCACACATGGTAGGAGGAATTTTAGGCTTGTTTTCACGAAGATAAAAAAGCAGGAAGATAAACGTACATAATATAGAAAAGGCATAGTAAATTCTATGTTAATTTCATACAATTTTATGTATTGGTGTGTGTATTCTTTTTTACGTTACAATGGATAGCGGCTCGGACAGCGGGATCGGAGAGCTGAGTTCGAATTCCAGTCGAATCCATTACATTCACTTACGTGCTAATACTTTCGGGAAAAGTATGAATTATCTTCTTCTCCCCCCAGCTATGGGGAACTAGCAGGACAGACTGGGTTCTATAACCTTGGATGGCAACTGGTCTACAGCAGAAAGAAATGGCAACCTACTGCGGGAAAAAATCTACCTCGTCAGTCATGTATCGAAAGATACTTGATCGCCTTAGCATGTATCACGTATGGCGCAAAACTGACTGACATGAAATGAAAGCAATTTACTCCGTATTATTACAAGTCATATCACAGAGAGAAGTTACTATTATTATTATTATTTTATTTTTCTTTCTTTATAATAATAATAATAATAATAATAATGATATCCCCACATAAAAAATATCAATAGCTTTTAGGAAGTATCAATAAAAAAAACTTCTATAGATACAAAAAAGGAAAGAAAAATACGAAACGTTACAGAAGTCGCACTTCTCACCTGTGGGACTCTCTTCCGGTTTCTTGCTTTCCCGCCACGTACAATCTGTAAAAATTTCAATGCAACATCAACCGCCATCTTCTGTCTTCCTGAATTCTGTTCTTTTATTGTCCTTTCTTCTCGCTAACGTCTTCTAATTTTTTTTCACTCTAAGTTACTTCTTGCGTCTTAGTGGCGTTATTGCCTTGGTTAGTCTGAAATATTAAGCAAAACTAGACTAATCCACCGTAGATTTACTACATTATGTCAGATTATATGATACATTTCAATGTTTTTATAGTAAAACTGGTAGTATTCAAGAGGTATTGCTAATATTTCCAAGGTATGCTTAGGTTTATATGATAATTATAACCTGTAAATGCCAGCTTAAATCAGGTTTTGTAATCTTCAGCCGCCTAATGGTCATAATGTTAGCTATGGATTAAATAGTATGGCAGATTTGGGGCTCTTTAGGTCTAAGAAAAAGAAAAACTGAATTCTATACCGTAGAGAAGAAAACGGAAAACAACTGCACTATATTTCCCAAATAAATAAATAAGAAAATTTTAAATTAAATTCTGGCTATATCTCTGAGATGAGGTATTATGATTACTTGCATTATTTACATTATTCGGACTGTTATCCTCATCTTCATTACCATATTCACAACGTTTCGGCCGTTGTACGCTCTGGCCTTCTTCAGTTGATAGGGATTTCGAACTGAGCCCTTTATTTGGACACTGAGCCATATGGCCCAGTGGATAAAGACGTTGGTTAGATCCAGTGACTAGACCCAAAGAGTTATGAGTTCAATACCAGGCCAAAGCAGTGGTGAACCAAAACTTGGAGATTTGAGTTAAAGGGAAATAACTGAGACATTTGGAAGAGGTATGTCACGTGGAACTAGAACAATCTACCCATGTAGACGAAATAAATGGTTCGGTTCAAAATTCCATTCACGTAAAGAAGGCCTGAGCGTACAACGTTGTGAATATGGTAATGAAGATGAAGATAATGTAAATAATGCAAGTAGTCATAATACCTCATCTCAGAGATATAGACAGATATATAGAGAGATATAGACATAAAGACCAGAGCGTACAACGGCCGAAACGTTGTGAATATGGCAATGAAGTCGAGGATAACAGTCTGAATAATGTAAATAATGCAAATAATCATAATACCTCATCTCAGAGATATAGACAGATATATAGAGAGACATAGAAAAATATGAAAACTCAAGGAATCAGCACATATGCTAGACCACGAAAATCTTCTAAGCCGGCCATGCATAGATATGAATATAATATGGGAACCAGTAATACAAAGAACGAGAGTGAAACAACAATAACCAAAAATTTCAATATGAGCTCTAGTAAAAAAAAAAAAAATGTTTACTGAGACATTAGTTTTATAAGTTCCTAAACTGCATTCACTGCATTATCAGCGGCTAAAAGCTGTTGGTTAAAGTAATCCAGTGACTTGTGTTCGAAGAGTTGTAAGTTCAATACTTGGTCACAGCAGAAGTGAACGCAAAATTTGGAGAGTTATGTTACTAAAGGGAAAATAAAACTGAAACTTAGATATCCAGTAAAAGGATTTAAATGTATAATTCATTAATCAAATAAGCTTTTTTTGGGATCCACGATTATAAAGCACCCATGAAATCCCTCTACGGCTTCGTTCAATTTTTGAGCTTATTAACTTTAATAAAATATTGTATTGTATTATAAGTATGAATACGTATTATTACTGAAAGAAGTATGAGGGTACAAATGAAAAGATTAAAAAATTGACGAGGTTTTCCATTTCACTGAAGCAGACGTGAAACGAGTGATAGTTATCGCCCTCGTCTATCTTCTTATTCTTTCTTTACCTAAAATCAAACTGTTTCTCTGATATAGTTTTGCCTTCCGTCTTGCAAAAACGGAATAGTCTATTGCTAATCTGAGGTAAAGGCAGGGCATAGCGTTCGCGCTAACAAAGAAACAGGCAGAAATTATATTAATTTTATTAAATTATATTAAATTTATTGTAAATATCTTGACTTACATCATAAAATCTGTCCAGTTACGCATCTGATAATAGTTTGTTTTGTTGATAATTTTAGGTGAAAGGCAATCGAATTTAGTCGTCAAGGTTGCAGTTAAGAGCACTTGACATTGTTTTAATAACAAAGCCGCAAATAATGCAGAAACGGTAATTAAAAGAAAGAAAGTAAAAGAAGTTGTTAGTAATAATATTAGTAGTAATAGCAATAATAATACTAGACAAATCCCAGAAAAACAGCTAATGCTACCTTGTGAACAAACAGATGAAACTATAAAGTATATAATAAAAAGCGAACATAGCAAGTTGGCCTAAAAGGAATATAAAGGTAGACCTGAAAGGGTAAGAATAATAATAAAAAAAAAACCCGAGAATTGTTCAAACGACTTGGGTTCAGTTATGTAGATACAATCTGCCAATTTGTGAATGTGCTTGAGTCAGATGTGAGTAGTGGGAAAACGATCGTCATCATTATCTGAATTGTCAGTCCCATGAACAGGTGTGGTCGTAGCTGAGTACCTGACTAGGTCTCTCCGTATATCTGGGTTGAAAGTCGGGGATATATTCATTGTTGCGTACCGTGTCTACGCCAAGTAGATCCGACGGCAAACCAACGCATTCCGAGTCAAACCACAGCCAATATATACCAACTTGAAAGCTCTCATTGGTTACAGGGACATTGCCGTTGATTCTAACAAGGAAAATCTCCTCCCTGTCCCTTTACTTCAGTCTAGAAAACCCTCTGCTCAGCAATGACGCGTCATCATCGCATTAGTTGCATATATTATCCATGGAGCTAAATTTACCCCATTAAACTAGATGACCATTGATCTCACGAGAAGAGTTATCTGTCTTTTGACAAGCCTTGTTTTTAATTCTACTGCATGCCTAGCTCATCTCTTCATCAGAAAAGCCTGGTGAGTGAAACTGTTTAATCGCCGATGACCCACTCATGCATCGAGTACCAGAAGTACTTGTAGAGGGACCTGACAAAATGGGGAAAACGAAAGAAGGCGAAATATAGGAAAATAACCAGGGCCCACTTTCGGGAACTGAGGAAATTAAGGATGGGGGTGATTGGGGTCGTGCTGATAATAGTGGGTGCACTTGGGGTCATTGCTCTAAATACTTGAATTGAGACTTGATAAATATGGAATTCACAGAAGGATTGAAATGGTCTAGATAACGGTGCTGCTGGGGTCTGCGATTATATTGCGTGATATCTATCTATCGCCGTCTATCTGATTCTGTTCATTTGCGTCTATCTATCGTTGTCTATTTACATTGATCTGAGTCTGTTCATATTTATCTCAGACTGTGGTGTAATTTTCAGCAAGTTTGTCTCGCTAGAACAATTACGACTGAGTAGTGAGTTTGATCCTCACTAGGTGCGCCATACTTTCAGCCTTGTGTCACATCTAAGCTACGCTGAGAAAATCACCGCATCTATTTCATTCTGTTATACAAACCTATCACCGTCTCTCGGTTTGTTCATGTCTACATTGAATGTAACCTTCTTTTTTGAATACACAGATGATAATGGTGAGATTATCCGTTCCCATAGAGGAAACATTCGACATTCATTAGCCGAACAATTGGTTGACATTTATAAATATATTCCTCTTTTCTTTCTGGAAAAATAGGCTTCTCATGCCCACTGTTATCTCTCTTTCTAGTATTGACGGGAGTTTCCTTCCTAACCTTTTGTTTAAGGCAGTGAGGTAGTCCAACATTTTGCTTATACCATTATTTTCCCTTTTAGTTATCTGTGATATTCATTTTAGTTGTTGCTGTTATTGGATCTTTTCAAGTGATGTGGTTTTTTTGTGTTATTTGGTAAAGTTAATTTTTTGTGATTCTGTAATATCTGATGAAGAGTAGTCTTCTTTGACATACCCCTTGAAGCCATTTTTAATAATTGTTCTCAGAAATAGTTGGATATAGTTGATAATTTAGCCATTTTATTTTTTTTAAAGAAAATTACTCATGCTTCCAAGATAATGAAATTCCAGCATTAAGGGTACACACACACACACACACACACACACACACACACACACACACACACACACACACACACACACACACACACACACACACACACACACACACACACACACACACACACACACCACACCTAGGTTTCACACACACAAACGGATCGTCAGGGGAAAACTGGCCAAAGAGGTAAAAAAGGAACGGAATATATAGATTAAACCAAAAACAACCATGACACTTGACAAAAAAATTAAAAAAAGTGATAAAACCTCAACCACGGGGGATCGTCAGGGGAAAACTGGTGGGAATTATATAGGGGATTGACATCTTATTCAACAAAGGGTGGTTAAAAAAAAAACAAAACAAAAAAAAACTATTCTAATAACCAGCGTTTCCTATGTCTACACCTATTAAGAATTTCCGAATTTAGATTTAAGAAATTATTGGTTTTTTTTATAGCTAGCAATAGCTAACTTTTCCTCCGTGCATAGGGAACAAAATTTATCACCTGCTTTATACCTGTGACATTTTTTAATATATCCCATTTCAAAATGGGGTCTTTATTATCGTCTTGTTTGACCTTTCATATATAAGAGGACAACGTGATACCGTGTTTGTAAGTTTCGCTATTGTAACTACTTATGTGGTTATAGTATTATTCTGGGTAGATCCTATGTAAACCTTAGGATTTTTTATCGGTATTGTTCGGTTTATTCTTATATATTTTTACTTGGTAAATCACGCACTCCTTGGGAATTGGTTTGTTCAACTACAAGCCGAAGTACCTAAGTTTTTTTCAAGCGAGTACCACTATATATATATATATATATATATATATATATATATGTGTGTGTGTGTATTTTACAAATCAGGGGGTTAGTTGAATCCGCTACCTTGGTTTCAAATTTACCGTATCCTCAAGTGACTTTTATCAAATGACCTCTTAACGCTTTATTTAAAAAAGAATTTAATGAACGTTATATTATTATTTTCAAAAATAAGTATGAAAGAGACTGTCGCCTCTGAGTATTGACATTAATGTTTACTTTTATATTTACTCACGCTCTATCTCAGATATTGAGCATTTTATCTCATAAATATAACCCTCCTTAAGACTATATTTCTTCATATATATATACATTGATCTTAAACAGAGCGTGCAGATCCTTTGATCTCAAGTTGATTAACGATTCATATGTAAACAATTCTCTCAATTTTATAGGTAGTTGGTTGCTAATGATCGCAGTAATAATCATAGCAATGATAATAATCTTCGCTTTTTCTGACAAGAAAAAAGGATTATTCTACATAGATAAAATATAGATTAGACGAAAACTGGGATGAGAGTATTAAATGACAGTGGGAGAGTTTAAATCCCAGGCGAGCTCCAAAATTCAAGTCATCCGTAAATAGCTGTTTCCAGAAAACTGTTTTTCCTAACTTTGGCCTCATAAATAATGACATATCATCACTCAAACGTTACCAATTCGAAATCTCACGCTGAAAATTACGTGGATGGTTGCAAGAATCTTGAATTGCCTCCCTTGAATATTATTTATTTGAAACAGAGGGAGCTGTTTTCTAGCTCATCTTTCGTTTTACTTGTAATATATTCAGAAAGGAAATCGACAAAGAAAAACTAAATCCTTGGTTATCGCGTTACTTCAATATTCCTGCTGGATGTATACATGTCAAGAAAGACGGGTTTGATAAATGAGAAGGCTAAGATATCTGATTCAAGTTTCCGCTGGTGGCACAAATTGATTCAGAGTATTGTAATATGAAACTAAAACATTACAGTATTTAAAAAATCTTTAAAATCGTGGAAGATATAAACATATTTATGACGAGTTGTCTTAGTTGAACTACACACACACATATATATATATATATATATATATATATATATATATATATATATATATATATATATAAATAAAAGGATGTTTGATTAAATAAATTACAGACATTATGTCTGCTTATTTTTAACAGAATTCTTTCATACTCACGAATATTTTCCGTGTATTGTGATTATTTAATTACGTCGGCAAGGACTAAGATTTTTTCCATTTGTCATTTTTATACCGTATATGTATACGTATGTGTGTGTGTGTGTAGTGCCTATTTGAACAGCAATTTTTTTATTATACACAAAAGTTCCGTGGTGATTATTTTTATTTACTTTTTCAATATTTCTAATAACTTCTATTGATTTTAATTGGTATATGGTATAAGGAAATGAAACTTCTTCGGTTCAAACACTAACAGAGAGTATAGAGAGTATATATATATGTATATATATTATTAGTGGTTAATATACACACACACACACATATATAAATATATATATATATATATATAAATAAAATATAAAATATATATATATATATATATATATATATATATATATATATATATAATTTCCAAGAGGATAGAATCCAGGTAGAACTCAATGGTCATGACAGAGCAAGAATATAATAAAAAGACTTAAACACTAATATTCCATGGTTAAAATTTATTGCATTGAATCGTAATTACGATTCAATTCATCAGACCTACAAATTCAAAAGAATTTGTAGGCCTGAATAATTGAATTTGTATAATTTCCTTGAAGTTCTTAGGTCTATGATATATATATATATATATATATATATATATATATATATATATATATATCATAGAACTATCTCATATCTAAGAACTTCAAGGAAATTATACGTATTAATCAAATTTCAGATGATAAGGTAACCCGTAGTAGACCAAAAACAAAAACAACAGGATTTTCTTAACCATTTAACAACAAAAGGAGCTTATGTTGTAACCACATTAGACATAGCAATTCGTTCACTAGCTCTGTCACTAAATCTACTTTCAAAATCTACCACAACGTTAACTATAGAAGTCATAACATAATTTACCTATTAGAATACACACTATGTCAGAAACAATATGTGGGAAAATTCGAACGGCCTTTTAACTGCAAAATTAATAAGTATTGTAATCGCATCAAGTCAGCTCCCCCACGAAAGATTATTACCTGTAGAACAGCATTTCTGCCTAGAAAAACATGATTTTTAAAAGCCATGTAAAGATCACCTTAGAAAAATACTAGAGGAACATGAAGACAATTGGATTTTGCGCTGCAAAACACTTCCTCCAGACGGGCTTAACCACAAATTTAACGACATGGATAGAATTAATATATAAGCCCATAAATCACGCCCTACCTACATTTCTCTCCCACACAAGACAGATATATTTCCAGAAGGGTTGAGGTTTCACACTTATACACACACTCGTACAAATATATACACATCAGACACACTCTCAAAGAACTAAAATATGACATACACTTAATACATATCCCATTCCCAGCAACTAATAAAACTGTCAAAATGACCAAGGCGGAAATTCTTAGTCAGGAATCTGCCATTGTCTATCTTAAAAAAAAACAACTTCAAAGAGGCCGTTTGACCAACACGAGACTGACCAAAATTAACAATAAAAACAAATTAAAACTACAGATAAATTTCACTTTCTTCAGAAACAGTCATTCACTCCTGTAGTTCACTGCTACTAACAAGCAGGCTTTTTTTCTGATGATCATGCTGGGCGAAACGAGTCGAGGGACCTAATTGAAATAATAAAGCAAAAAAAAAAAAAATGAATATACAACTCAACGTGTCTGAAAAATTTTAATATTTTCCTTGTTCAAAACACACACACACAAACCTCACACACACACACACACACACACACACACACACACACACACACACACACACACACACACACACACACACACACACACACACACACACACATATATATATATATATATATATATAATTTGGTTTATTTATGTGAATGGTGTAGGGGCAGTTATCAGCGTGGTTAATATGATCAATAAGCTGTGTTCAAGTTTTGTTGATAACTCTAGATAATACGTTACCTCCCAGAAACTTTAAATAAGGTCCGCTCACCATAGCTTCAGTATAAACCACAGGTATACTATGTGGGTGTTGAACAAACACAAATGTGCCTGAGCAAGGCGTCTGCAACAGGGATTGGCTAGCCACGCTAGCAGACAGGCATACTTCGATACGAGCGGCCAATCATTATATATACAAGGGCTGATCAAAAAGTATCGGTACTGTTGCTATAGTAACAGAGCTAAAGTATGAAGAGTGAAGTTCAAGAATTGGCCTTGAGCTTGTCACCCATACACATTAAGTTATAACGTTCTTGTTCATTTTCGTGTTTTATAGCAGTACTTGCAAGGAGAGTGTCCATCAGTGACCATAGCTTGTGCAGCAGTTTTTGGTCAAGGACAGCATTCCCCAGGTCCGACAACCACCATATTCCACAGATCTCGTCCCCTTGCATCTTTTCCTCTTCAAAAATCAAATTCCACTTGAGAGGAACAAGATTTCAAGACGTTGAAGAAATCCAAGAGTATTCGGCGAAGCAGCCAAAAAAGGAGTTCAAGGTATGCATTGATCAATGGAACTGACGCTGGATCACGTATGCAATGGATATGCGGAATTTTTATGTGTTGATACTTTTTATCAGACCCTGTACGCAGGCATATATATATATATATATATATATATATATATAAATTCCTTTCGGGAAGCATATTTTTTTTACTCGGACTTCTCCGTCTCAAGACCTGTTAACATTGATTTTACTGTTTAAAATACAAGGGTAGGATCCTTCAAACACGGGTATCCACTAAACGTAACGTTTGTTTAAATATGTAAAGTTACCAGTGTTTTGTTAGGGAAGCACTAAGAAATAAATTCTATGAACTTCCTACAGAAATAACCTAAAACTACA
>CAHIKZ030005637.1:442500-467500 GCA_903632075.3 Acanthosepion pharaonis | reverse complement strand
AAACAATACGAGACGTTGGATCGTCAATTTTGCCGCTTGAACTTTCGATTCACCCATCCTGGTTTTTAACACAACGCTGAATTCTCAAGTAACATTAGAAAATGGTTGTTGGAAAGGGCTTGCTTTTTTTTTGCCAGATTTGACATTTTAACGATGTTACCAGAGTCGTGAATTTTTGGATGGCTTTAATCCCAAAACGTGGTTCTTTGTAAGCAATGCCTGTATTTTTTGATAGTGTCAGCTTGAATAATCCAACAGAAAAGTTATAAATCATAAACTGTATATTTGTTCGCAGGATGTAGGTAGACAGATTATGTAGATGCAAAGTTTTTTTCGTATTTTATTTGGCAAATTCTTTTAGAAGTTGACATAAATAAAAGAATTTTCTAAAAGTCATTCAATGAAATATTTCTCTTGCTTCCGACAACTTTCAGCTAAATTGTGTGTTCCACCATATTGGGTTTGTCGTCTAAGCCATTAAATCACATTTATATAATCTTTGCTTTCACGAATCGTGATTTCTGCTGGTGTTATTCGGTTTTAAATCTCATCTTCGGATACTGAAAAAAAAAAAAAAAAGAAAAGAAAAAAGAAGACAACTGCAGTAATATTCTTTTGGATGTATTCTGTTAATTCACCTTAAATAATGTAAAGTTACTTATCGCAAATATTAATTCACCCGCAAAAATGATAAAGTTTAAATCAGTTTGTTTTTTATTAAATTTTTGGCACTTTTTTGAAATTATAAATTTTAAATCAAAATTTGTTTATCTTGCCTCGCAACAATCCTAACGCTAGGAATGTAAAATTATAAAAAGTCATGGAGTTATTCACATTTTGTAAGTGCGGATGATATTCGAGGTATTTACAAGGAATTTTTTTACAATTAAAAAAAAAAGAAGCAATAATCTGTTTTGGGCTTGTTTATCGAGGTGAGAGCGAATGCAGACCCCACCCTTAGAAATAGCACAAAGGTCAAGCCAGGCAAAGTGTAATGGAAGCGCCTCGCTCTGGGAGAATTTGGTGTAAATTTTAGTAGATATAAATTCTTTTTATTTTGTAGTGAATTAACAGAAATGATCCATTTTTTTCTTCAGTTTTATTTTAGTTGGAAAATCTGATACTTTGTTTTTATGATTATTTTGTTTGTATTTTAATCATTAATGAAATATTATAAACAGACCTTTTAACAGCCGATTCCTTTTCGAAAAATTAACCCTAAAATAAATGTTATTAATGAGAATGTGTAACTGTATAACTGATTTTTAATGAGATCTTGTTTTAAACTACATCCGCGTCCAGGGTAAGACGATAAACTACGTCCAACAGCAAGGCCTCTGATCAGGAGGTTTTGAGGAGCGTTGAACCAGGTCCACCCTGACCCGGGGTGGTAGCACCTGTTAGGGACCCAGCTATGGGCAAATAGTTAACACCCGAGCTTGTGTAAAAATAAGTTTTAATACCAGAAATACTTTGTAATAAAAGAATTATTACCAGCAATAATTTTTGAAGAAAAAATTATCATCAGCAATACTTAAAAAAAAATAGTAGCAATACAAACAGTTATACATTCTTTGAAAATAATATGACCAGCTATAGATTTCTTCAAGGAAAAATATTTCCAGAAATAAATTTTTGAAGAAAAACATAATACCAGCAATAAAAATTTTGTCAGCATTAAATAACCGATTGAGGTTGATATGCTGTAAAACAAAACAAAACAAACCAATTATGCACAATAATGGATCATATGCAATATAGGCGAACAATTCAACTAGAAAAAGTGAAAATAAATACAATGTTTTTTAAATAGAAACTCGAGGCATGCCGTAATAAATCATTACATCTCCAATAAATCAACAATGTTTTGCTGCAATTTTTAACATAAACTTGAGATGTTTCTTGTTAAACAGTTGAATAATTTTAACACATTCAAAATTATAGATAAAACAACAGTGAATTTTATGTAGTTTTTTTTTCGAGTCTTAACATACGCAAAACAAATTCATGGATTTAAACAACAAAATAAAAAAGGACCCAGAATGACGTCAAAATCCGCGAATTTTTTTCTTCCTTTAATAATCAGTTGTACTTAGTTTAATTTGTAACGTATATAAATATAGGCAGAAAAAAAGCAAATATTGATAAGGTAACGAGGGTCATGAATCACTGCCCCAGAACCTTCAATCAATCTTGGCACCTCTCGGTCCTGTGATTCTGGGGGTAGTACGCACCGGCCCTGGTAAATAAAATATTTTAAATTAGTTTTTCCTAATAACTAGTGTATATATATATATATATATATATATATATATATATATATATATATATATATCCCTAAAACATTATTTATGAGAACATCTGAGATGTTTTAGATAGGATTTCGAGACATAAAAAAAAACGAAAGATACATTGAAATAGACTATGAAAACATGAATAAATTTTACGGACAACGGAATATAATTTCAGTATTTTTTATTGTACAGTCTAGTAGGTTGTATTTAAGCTTTTTTACATTAGAAACCTAAGATGATATCTGAGGTTACATTCAAATTTAACGGACTTTTCGTATCAATTCTATTTTCCACTCTTAATTTACAATCAATATCAATCGTTATCTGTTTTTGTTCCCTTTCCTTAACAATGATTTTCCTTTTCTCGTATTCTTTCATACTTAGTAACTCCTTGCATCTTAGTGGCTTTATTGTCTTGCTTGGGGTGAAATGATTTAAAATTTCGTTAAATTGAGGATTATTTTGTTTGTTCCACACGCACATACACCAACACACACATATCTATCTATCTATCTATCTATCTATCTATCTATCTATCTATCTATCTATCTATCTATCTATTAGTAGTAGTAGTATTCTTATAGGTATAAGAAATTATACTCGTTTGGAAAACCTTCGGTGTGTTGATTTGCAAATCCTCAAACCAATACCAAAGGGAAAAAAAGGTACAAAAAAAAAGAAAGAACCAAGAACATGTACGTCAGCCGAAAATAATCGTCTAGCATGCAAGTCCAAAGTCCAAAGAAAAAAAACCAATACGAGTAGGCAAAATAACTAAGTAAAATGCTCGATATAGTAAGTAGAGCAGACCTAGTTAAACCTAGAGAGCCAGACAAACGTACCAAGTATAAGTATTCCGTTCTTTTGTTACCTTTTTAGCCAGCCTTCTCTGATGATCCGCTTAGGTGAAACCTTGGTAGCTTTGTCTGGCTCACTAGGTTTAAATATCTCTCTCTCTCTATATATATGTATAGAGGCAACCGGACGTCTAGCCACACTGATGAGCTGTGATACAGCGAAACAGCCTGTGGATGATTATAACCAAATTGACAGTGGAGAAAGGAGTGTTAGATGGTCATGGCTCAGATATAAAGACAAACTAAAGAGTAACTTCTCAATTGTCAATGTGCCTAATACTACCTTAAAGCAGGTTTGCCGTGGATAGAAATAACTGGAGATATTTGTGCCGGAGTGGTATCAGAAATTTCGAAATCATTCGTATTGAGCGGCTAAGAGACGAAAGACAACGGCAAAAAGCGTCAGCAAATATTCCTGTTGCTATGGCCCGAGATCCTTGGTGTTGCACAATATGTGGGCTTGTATGCAGGTCACTAGTGGGACTGAAGTGTCGCATACGACTCAAACATAACTGAATGAGATTGTCGGATCCTCATACATCGAAATCGAGGGGAGAATTCATATGTGTGTGTGTGTGTGTGGGTGTGTGTGTGTGTGACTTAAATTTGGATGAGAATCCGACTGAGTTGTAAATATAGAACAATTTAGAAAACCGTTATATTGCCATATTTTGCTGATCAGTATCATCAGAAAAATGGATTTTATTTCAACCATTTCTACATTGATGAGACAGAACAAGATTCACCTTCGTCATATGAAAGAAAAAAGTCTTTTACTCGTTTGTGAAATTTGATTTTAATATCAACTGAGATTCATTTATTGTTCACATTGGTTTAACCCCAGTTTAGTAAGAATAAGTTATCGGCTGAAGAGGACTGATTGTATATTAACCACACACACACACACACATATATATATATATATATATATATATATATATATATATATATATATATATATATTCTAAGATATAGTATATATGTAGAGGAAACAAAATGAATAAAAAGTGACAAGAGAAAAACTATTCTTAATCGACGAATTTCTTCTCCTGAGAGACTTTATCAAGGCAGTGTAAGATATATTTTGTTGCACGTGTTTATATACAGAGGCGATGCTGTCATTGGTTTATCAAGGCTTTTAAATTTGAGAACGTTCATGAATGTCCCCCAGGAGGTTGAAAGGTCAGTCAAATCACGTGGAGGACACAAAATGTCATAATTCAGTCTGGCAAAAAGTAAAGTAAGCGAGTAATATTCAAGAATTCATTTTTTAAATAAATATTGTTTAAGTTGTGATTCGATTTTTATACTATGAGTTGGACGTGTGTGCTGTACATTTTCAAAGACATGAGGTGATAGATTTAATCATTTTCTTTAGGTTTTTCAACATATTTGTTGGCTAAATCCATCAGCTCATGCTTTTAAGGATGTACGGTTGGTATTGACATCAGTGTCCAATAATTTCTTTTTTTTTTTATATATCCGGAGTTATATTTTCTGATTTCTTTTTGAATTTGTAGGTCTGATGAATTGGATCGTGATTACGATTCCTATGTAATAAATTATAACCATGGAATATTAGTGTTTGATCCCTTATTATATTCTTACTCTGTCCTGAACATTGAGCTCTACATGGATTCTATCCTCTTGGAAATTTTTATATATATATATGTACGTATATATATATATATATATATATATATATATATATATATATATTGCCCACTAATATTATCTATCATATAATAAAATCTAGTGTTGGTCTGACTGGCCTCGACTGAAACTTTAGCGCGCAGTCATTAGACTCCTAGTAGTGTCCTTTAGTGATATGGACACTTATATGCCCTCATTTGACCGTAAGATGTTATGTTAAGAGTAAATGATGAGTACACATGATGCAATCACCAATAAAACAATTGAAGGTGAAAATACTCATACGGTAAATGGTGGGATAACCAAATATAACCTTAGTTAGAGAAGGAAAAAAATGTCGCGTTATATTATATACTCCTTCGGAAGTTAGTTGTGTGTGTGTGTGTGTATGTGCAAATGTTACCCATGTTGCAAACGAAAGCAGTTTTTGTAAAAAAAAAAAATAAAAAAATAATCGCCGGCAGCAACTGTTTATGTTTTTCCAGACCTTGCATCAATCAAAATCTATTTTTTTGAAACTCCGTTACCATATAGTATGTCTCATTAGTTGTGATAATATGTTTACATTTCTTTTATCATATTTTGTAAACAAGTTTGTTGTGGTTAAACGTCATGGGGTAAAACCTGTACCAGAAATCAGGCTACCTTTCCTCTGATCACATTTAGGTGGCAGATTTGCTGAATTAGATTCTTTATTGACGCGTGTCAAACATGCCTGGAGGAATAACACTTTCTCTTATTGTCGTGGTGGGTAAGGTTGTTACGAAACATTAGTTTTCTCACATCGACACTCGCCCACTCTATTCTTGGACAAAAACTACAACATTTACGTTTTAAACATATTGGCAAGTTTTTTTTTTTCTTCTATTACATGCAGGGTCGCTTCTGGGTTAATAGAATTTGGGCGACCCTTGATTATGAATGTTCGCCACCCGTGTCTATATATATATATATATATATATATATATATATATATATATATATATATATATATATATATATTTTTGGTGTACAATATTGACTAATTTTGCACTTATGTCTGTGTTCAATAAAATTGTGCAAAAATTGTGCAACGTAGACAAATTATGCAAAACAAAAATATACCTGAAAATCTATATATATATATATATATATATATATATATATATATATATAAGATGCATCAAAATCTAAACGTGGCCATGTGAATGGGCCCCATCGAATTAAAAAAAATCACTCCAACAAGATGGGGCTCAAATACTCTAAGTTGTTTCAAATTAGTTCAAAGCCCCGTTAAATCTGAAAATAAACAAATATGTTCTTGTATCTTCTTTTTTTTTTATTTAGTTTTGTCAGGGTTCCAAGACTAGATAGCCATTGGGGGCCCCGGACTGCAGCCCATACTAACCCATATGTAAATCTGGCATCGAGTAACCCCCACACTATCACATAATATTATTTGCTATTCAAAATCTAAATGGAGCCACATGAAATCGCTCTATCGAATTTAAAAGACCCACTCCAACTAGAGGCGCCTAAATACTCTAAATTGTTACAAATGAGCTCAAAAGAGCCCGTTAAATCTCCTCTGTTCTTTATTTTTTAAAGTTTTATCAAGGGCCCCAGACTAGAGGGCCCTCCTCTAGGCTTGCCCCGCCTTGGTTGCAGCCCATACTAGCACATATGCAAATTCAGCACTGATTATATTTAATAATGCTAAAAGCATTCCAACAAATCGTTATACTTAGTTTTTATTTCTTTCTCATAATCTTAAAATCTGTACGAAATAGTTGTATTCCTGGACTTCTTTCAGCTCCTCATGCTGTAATTTTTTTTTATTAAAATGTCTTTATAAATACACCATAAGAACCATATTGGTTGTTATATGACGTTTCGGACGTTATACTCTCCGGTCTTCTTCAGGTGTTTGTCATCCTCGGTAAACTTGGAATTCCGAAACATTTTGTACAATCCATGGCAGTAGTTTTAAGGAAAATTGAAACAAAAAGTACGCTGA
Source organism: Acanthosepion pharaonis (assembly GCA_903632075.3). Classification (NCBI taxonomy): domain Eukaryota; kingdom Metazoa; phylum Mollusca; class Cephalopoda; order Sepiida; family Sepiidae; genus Acanthosepion; species Acanthosepion pharaonis. The sequence continues at coordinate 460,700 of CAHIKZ030005637.1, read as the reverse complement.
CGCTTAGACCAGAAAGAGATAATGGCAGTTTCTAGTACACATAATGAGGAAAGAAAACTTGTCGAATTTAACACTCACGGGATGTAATAAAGGCAAGAGGAACCAAGGAAAACAACGAACGATCTCTACCTAACCAGCTTGTGTAAATGGTTGGCAGAACAAGAATTAAGAGGGATAGACAAAAGACAAACCTTACTCAGAGCTACAACATGTTGGAAGTCGTGGAGAGACATGATCACCCATATCTTGAAGATACATAACACATTTAGGCGAAGTCTCGTGATTATGATAATAATAATTCCTTATATAAAAACTTTCGACATAAATGAACATTGGTATTGTATTCCTTTGTTCAAATATATATATATATATATTGCGTATATTTTGGCAGCATGTTTTTATTAAAACATATCTCATTGAATAATTCAGACAAGTTTTTGCCTTCCTATTTTCAATAGGATCCTCTCATATTCACGAATAAGCTTCTTAGTATCCTTATTAAAAGGAGAGACAAAATTATCATGTTGATACATACTTATTTATTTTGAGTACTTTTGACATTAGGGGCGGTTCTAAGAAAAATCTTTGTATTCATCTCAAAGTTATTTTTTTTATAACTATGAAGTGAAAAACGATAAGGTTATGTATTGAACGGTTTAAATTCCACATTTGAAACCTCAGGGGAGGTAACTCTTTGAAATGCCCATATGTTTTTTTTTAAAAAGAAACAACACCCTGATGGTGACATTGTTCTAAATTACTCAGAATAAATGAATATGTATAAACATGTTGATTTTGTCTCTTCCTTTAATAAGTATACTAAGAAATTTGTCCGTCAATATGAGAGGATCCTATTGAAAATTCGTGGGCAAAACTTGTCTAAATTATTCAATGAGACATGTTTTTATAATTATGTGCGCGTTATTTAGATTATTTCCATGTGGACTGTTGTCTTCATCTTTGTTATTGTTATAACAATATCACGTGGGACTATAGCGTCGTGGATTCAAGTGTTGCTTCGTGTTCTTTTCAGGCAACGTGTTCTATTTAGCATAATACGCACACAATATTGAATGTCACATCTATAATATGAGAGAAAACCTGCCGTGGCATTAATATACATTTTACAACTAGTCATAAATTCGGTCAATTAATCTTCCAATTCTCTTATATAATGATTTAATTAACCTATATCCATTTCGGAGTAAAGGTTTCCAAGCTACCTTTATCATATGTCGCATTTATTAACAGCATTCATTTCCTTGCCATTTTGCGCCTTTAATCATCTGTATTTATCTCAGTCGTTATCAAAGCTATTTCTCATCTTATGGAATTTGATCAGGGAAACTTTTTGCGATTCTCTGTAACTCTTCATTTGTTCTGAGGCCGACTTGTGTATTACGTTATCATAAAAAGAATTCCACCATAACTAAAATAACACACTTAAGAAATCACGTAAGAAAGGTTAGTTTTAGCAGTTAACAAGGAATTGGGTAGTGTTAGGAGTACTTTTAAAGGATGGTGCGTGGTAATCACACCACCAAGTAAAACAGAATGGTCAGTTGCCTTTTGGGGAAAAGAATGAGTACATATTTACCTGTATTTAAATCTCATAGCTAGGTATCTTATGTTTTTTCACATCACTGGCATATTACGATGGTGGCCGAAAAAATCGCATGAACAAACCATTCGGAAATAATTATTTCCACGACTCAGGCAGTAGCAGTAAAACGTTGCAAGGTCAAAGCAGAATTCAAGATGGCGGCTATCTATCGTCTGTCAACTAGTGTTATACGTTATTTATACAGACACAAATATTTAAGTAAATGTAATGTTTATAATAAACATTATTAACAACATTTACCGGCCTGAATGTCCAAGAAATCTCATAGAAAATACGCATCCTCCGACATCAATCGAACCTGTATCCTACACGGAAACGTCATATAGACTGACGTGATATATCAGTTTATCTACAGAAGAGCGTCTGGTTAGCAAGGTCGATTTACTGCTCTTTAAACTACAAATTCCCCATGATTTCCCTCGAACGTCCATATCTGCTCAAAGCGTATCTTAATGTAAACAAATAACGTCACACACTACGAAATGGAAAAAAAATCCGATAATTATTTCAATATATTTTATTGTTATACGTTATTTATGTAGACACAAATATATATGTAAAAGATCTATTCATAATATTGCTAATACTGTATATTATAAACAGAGCATTTACTTAAATATCTGTATCTGTATAAGTAACGTATAAAAATAAAATGTATATATATATATATATATATATATATACATATATATATGGACTAAATAAAAGGTTCGGTTCGAAATTCCAACGTATATATCGAAGGCCGGAGTGTACAACGGCCGAAACGTCGTGAATATGACAATAAAGATGAGGACAACAGTTCGAATAATCTAAGTGGTGTAAATAGATAAAATACCGCATCTCAGACATATAGACATATCCGGAAGAAGGCCGGAATGTACAACGACCGAAACGTCGTAAATCTGACAATAAAGATGAAGACAACAGTCCGAACAATGTAAATAGTGTAAATAGATAAAATACCGCATCTCAGACATATAGGCAAATCCGGAAGAAAGCCGGAGCGTACAACGACCGAAACGTCGTGAATATGACAATAAAGATGAGGACAATAGTTCGAACAATGTAAGTAGTGTAAATAGTTTCAACGCCTCATCTCAGAAAAATAAACAGAGGTTGATAATAATTATTATTAATTTTTATGTTTGTTTGTGTATAAAAAGAGATAAGAAAACATAAATTTATGTAAAATTATATTTTAAATGTGTGCATCAATATAAATCTGCGTTCAATCCCGGTCGGAGGGTGAGAGGTTTGTGTATTTTCCACTGGGCCCTGCAAATAATTCCAAGTAAAAGAAAAAAAAAACTTTGCAATGCTGATTTTAAACGATTAAAGTCATACAATCTTCCTCTTCTCATTCACCCCAGTGATCGTTCTGCCAGACGAATATAGGCTTAACAAACATCAACACATAAATGCATTTACGCATGCCACCCTCTTTATTCATTGATTATTGACTTCATCATAGGCGTTAACGCATTGTTTGTTATTTATATTCTGCCTGAACAAACATTAATTAAAATAACCAAGTAATTCGTTAGTTATTTTTTGCTGTTGATGACAAACCTGTCATTTTAATATTATTTGCAGCTATCGCAGTCTTCATTTTTATATCTGTCTTCTGTAATCTGTTCATTACTCAATCCACATAGATCTGTTTACAGTTCTCTGTATCGATCTGTTGCACCGCATGTAACTATTGCCCAGTCCTCTTTACAAATCAATTCGCAAGTATAAAGAGTTTAATCGGTACCGATTGCATTTGTTTGAACTGATTAATAAAATGGTCTGTTAAATATTTTAACATCTATTTATTGGTTTGGTTTCTTGTGTTTTAAGGCATATCAACCTCAATTGATTATTTAATGCCGACAAAGTTTTTATTGCTGGTAAAATTTTGTTTTGTCAAAAATCTATTTCTGGTAATAATTTTTTCCTTCAAAAATGTATTGCTAGTAATAATTAAAAAAAAAGTATTGCTGGTTATATTTTTTCAAAAACTTTGTGGGCACAGTGGCTAAAGGCGTTAGTTAGATCCAGTGACAGGAACCAAACAGTGTGAGTTCAATACCTGGCTAAGGCGGTGGAGAACTTTTAGAGGGAAATTAACAAGAGATAACTGATAACTGACATCCATTAAACATGGCACGTGGAACTAGAACAGTATATCCCAGTGAGCGAAATAAAGGGTTTAGTTTGACATTCCAATCACCTGGAGAAGGCCGGAGCGTACAACGGCCGAAACGTTATAATAAATATGGCGACAAAGATGAGGACAATAGTCCGAATAATGTATATAATACCTCATCTCAGAAATATAGACTGATATTTTTTTTTCAAAAATGTATCGCTGATAATAGTTTTATTTTCTTCAAAAATTTATTGCTGATAATAATTTTTTTTACAAAGTATTCCTGATATTAAAACCCATTTTTACCTCAGTTTCGGGTTAACTATTTGCCCATAGCTGGGACCCTAACAGGTACTACCACGCCGGGTCAGGGTGGACCTGGGAACACCAGCAATTAAGAGGTGGTTTCACGCTCCTCAAAACCTCCTGATCAGAGGCCTTGCTGTTGGACGTAGTTTATCGTCATACCCAGGACGGCATCTATTTATTGACTTTTATCTTAAATACATATTTTAATGAAGAGGGTATTAAAAATCTAATCCATGTAAAGTCTTTGGAGACTTTTTAGCATTATCTCCTTCTTTTTCTTACCCAGAGAGCCTAAATCTTTTTTTTCTCCAACCCACTCAAATATTCTCACTGAAGCAAGGATGCTGTCTGAAATGTATTCTTTTTTTCTTCTAACTTACGGTGGAGTAATGGATAGCGGCTCGGATTGAGGAATCGGCTGGAGTTCGAGTTCCAGTCGAATCCATTCTACTAATAATACCTTTGGGAAACGTACGAATTGTCTTCTTCTAAATAGCAGGACAGACCGGGTTCTATAGCACTGGATGGCAACTGGTCTACTACTGAACGAAATGGCAACCTACTGCGGGAAAAAATCTGCCTCGTCAGTAAATGTATCGAAAGTGTATCACGCATGGCACATAACAGACTGATTGCGTCTTAGTGGCATTATCACCTTGTTTGGAGTGAAAAGATTAAAAGATAAAAATAAAAATAAGTGCAAAAAATCATTGCAAATGACGGTGAATATATAATTGAATAAACAAAAATGGAAATTATTTATGACTCAATTAATTTAAAAAATACGACTCAACCTAATATGACTGAACGTAATTAAAAATTATTTATGACTAAACCTAATATATGACTATATTTCAAAGCATTCTCCTGGTTTCAGTAACATATTAAAATAATGACTGAATACTTTCAGCTTTCAAAAACAATTATCAAAGAGATTCTTTGTCCTCTATCGGTTTCTTTTTTATATATCGCGTCTTCACGCGACACTTCGTCTTGTAGTTATTTTTTTTACAGTTTATAGGATAGCGTTTTTTTTATTGGCAATGATTTGTGCGATTTCTTTGTGTTTGTTGCTGTTGTGTGGGTCATATGGAATTTACTTGAGCTGTTAGGTAAATGGTATTTTCAGTTGCATGATAAGGAAAGTACACAGACATTGGACTATTTATATTTGAATATGTGCCTTGAAACTAGGAAAATGACCTGAAACAAATAAATAAAAAATTATTGAATAATGAAACAGAGCAATATAATAAGCACAGATAATCCTTAAAAATCCATTCGGTTATAATTTATTTCATGAATATATACAAATATTCATCTCTTCAGACAGAAGTTTTATTTTTAATAAATGGAGTTAATTTATCCAGACAAAAGGAAAAGGGAGAGGAAAAAGAAAAGGAAAAAAATTATATTAAAAGAGGAAGAAATAAAAATAAAAATTTCAGTATAAATTTTTAAAAAATTGTTTTAGAGAGAGAGAGAGAGAAATTTTTCCTTTAATCTGAATAAACTGTCTCTATTTCTTAAAACAACTTCAGTCGGAAGAGAAGAATATTTGTATATTCATGAAATAAATTATAACCGCATGGATTTTTAAGAATTGTCTGTGTATATATATATATATATATATATATATATATATATAAAATATGAAAGGCTCAAACACTATGTTATGTTTGAGCCTTTTATATTATATTCTTACTCTGTCCTGGACATTGAGTTCTACCTGGATTCTATCCTCTTGGGAATTTATATATATATATTGACAACTAATTTTATCAATCTCTCTCTCTCTCTCTCTCTCTCTATATATATATATATATATATATATATATATATATATATATATATTATATGAATCCCTCGATTTTGTATATAGATTCGAAAACGCGTTGAAATCAACACAGAGAGGCAAAAGTCTGTTTCATGCTTAAACGCAATCGGCAGGACTGGAGCGTAAAACTGAAAAATTTAAGGATGAAACAGATTGTCGCCTCTGGGTGTTGACTTCAATGTCCACTTTTATATCTACATACGCTCTATTGAACACTTTAAACTATAAATATAGCATACCTTAAAACTATACTTTATCATATATATAGTAAAAATATAGATTCAAGTATGGTACATATTCAGATATGTTTTCAGATATGTATGGTAAAATATAGATTTAAGGTATGCTATATATCTTGCTAAAAGTGCTCAATATCAGAGATAGAGCTTGTGTAAATATAAATAAACAGTGAGGTCGACATCGAGTGGCGACAATTTGTTTGAGGAACTCGGTCTTCTAGCATATCGTAGACTTAAGAACCTTAAGGAAATTATAGGTAGTAACCAAATTTCAAATGATAAGGTAATCTGTAATAGACCAACAAATAGAAATTGAAAAGATGACGTTAGAAAAATTCTAGAGGAACATAAAGACAAATGGATTTTGTGCCTCAAAACACTTCGTCCACTCGGGCTTAACCATACATTTAACAACATAGATAGAATTAATATATAACCCCATAAATCAAGCCCCGCCCACATTTCTTACCCACACAATGCAGATATGCTTGCGGAGGTGGTGAGGTCTCACACTTATACACCCATATTACACACATCATACACATTCCCATAGAACTAAAACATACACTTAACACACACACATCCCATTCCCAGCAACCAATAAAACCGTCAAAATGACCAAGAAGGGAATTCTGAGTTGCATGAATCTTCCCAGCCTCTATCTTAAAAACAACTTGAAAGAGGCCGTTTGACCAACACAAGGACTAACCAAAATTAACAATAAAAAAACAAAAACAAATGAAAACTAGAGATAAAGTTATTTTTTTTTCAGAAATAGTCATTTTCTCCTGTAGTTTACTGCTACTAACGGGCAGGGATTTTTTCTCCTGATGATGGCCATGCTGTCCGAAACTTGCCGAGGAACCTAATTGAAATAATAAAACAAAAAATATTAATATGCAACCCAGCAGTGTGTCTGAAAATTTTAATTTTTTAATATTTTTTATTGTTCAAAACATGTATATAATTCCTTTAATTCGTTTAGATTATTTTGTAAATTATCTTCTAAATTCTATAAATATCAGGCAAATTTTTTTTTAATCAATTTAGGCTCACCTATCGCCCAGTTCACACTCCTCCACGATTTTTGAACAGGGGTAGAAAGTTATCCCTTGTTCCCTGTTTAGGATGGTTTCCGATTCCTTCTGATGTTTTCGCAAACTCTTTTACTCTTAGTGGCATTTTCAACCTTCCTTGGGGTGAATTAATTAATAAAATGGTCTGTTAAATATTTTAACTTCTATATATTGAATTTTATCTTAAATACATATTTTAGTAAAGAGGTTATTAAAAATCTGATCCATTTAAGTCTTTGGTGAGACCATTTTAGCATTATCTCCTTTTTCTTACCCAGAGAGCCCAAACTTTTTTTTGTTCTTCAACTCACTCAGATATTCTTACTGAAGCAAGAATGCTGTCGGAAATTTGTACTTTTTTTTTCTCTAACTTATTGTCCCCATTTTATTTATTTATTTTTGGCTACCCCTGATTTTAGAATTTTTATCTTCTGCAGGTGTTGTTGTCACTGCCATAGATGTCAATTATTATTATTAGTGTTGTTGTTGTGACCCATTTTCAACATGTTGTGCAGTTTGCACAATAAAATGTCCACTTCATTCCCTGACATGCTTTCCACTGTATGCTCGGATATCAGACTTCACCACAGCTGACATCCAGCAAATTAATTCAGAAGTCTGAATTACAAACGCACCCATGACTGGATAGGAACGATGACCCAGTAATAATTGTGCAAATGGGTAGAAGGTTGCCACATAAACCAATATCTGATGTAAATAACAGAAAAAAACTTTACATTCTCTCAGTTTTTATAGTGCAAATTAATGACTGGGTATTTTGCTACAGTCTTGTGGTTTACAAGATGTTTTTTGTTTATCGTAGTAGTAGCCAAAGAAATACAACATTTAGGGATATGGAGTGTGAGATCGAGTTTTGTTGGTAGCTGTGATTTTGTTTCAATTTCACATTGATTAATGGAGAAGGGGATATTAGACTTTGGTAAAAAGCAATAATTAAATGAAGAAAACTTGGCTAAATTTTAGAGATTAGTTTCGTAAATATTTGCAATGGTTTCGAAATCTTTGCTTACATTGAGGATGTAGAAAAGTTCCCAGCGCACATTTTATTAAAGACCGGTAACTCATACAGACTAGAAATGTATTCTTTTTTTATAATAAAAACAAACATCTAGATATATTCATACGTACGTTAAATACTTTTTTCGTAAATAATACTCGAATATCATTGTCAAATAATTTGGAATTTGAGGAATGATTGTAAAAAAAATAATAAAGTTTTGATTTTTTTTTTTAATTCTGAAAGTTGAAACAGCATTTTCTTTTAAAAATAATAAGTTTGAAAAACGCAAGAAAATAAATGGACGAAAAAAAAAATCAAGTCTGGCTGTAATTTCTGGTTCTGTTGAGACTTGGTTACACTTTTTTCCTTTATATAAAATGAATAACAAATGTTATGGAATTTTTTCTCCTTTTTTTGCGGATGGGGTTGGGTGAGCAATGAAAGTGGAATTTAAATTTGCCTAAAATATTCCCTTTTTTTTTCCTACTTGTTGTAAACTGTCATCTGTTTGTATTTTAAACGCACCATTATTTTTCTTTCAACAAATAAGGAACTCTTTTATTTACTAAATTTACGAAGAAAACAGATTCGTCTAAGGAAAATTTAATTGCTTCTCCTTTCTACAAGCTTTCGTGGTTAAAAATATTCTTTTTGATGGTTGCGTTAGTTCTATTAACTGTCTATGTACACACACACACACACACACACACATATATATATATATATATATATATATGCTCGATTCTCCCGTTGAATTCAACATATGAGGGTCAAGCAGATCAGTTCCTAGGAATCGTCAGCCCGACACCAGCACATGAGATTTGATTATATTGGTGAAGGTTTCGTGCAGGACCATCCACACTTTTTGAAGGGCCGAATACAGAGACCTGGTGCACTACGTGCCACAAGGTCCCCAAACGACCCTCCGCAGGTTTTGAATTCAGAGTTGTCCTTCTCCTAAACCAGTTGCCATCCAAGGCTCTAGAACCCAGTCTATCCTGCTATTTACCCATAAATGTTCAGCATATCCAAGCACTTTCGGCTATTTCCTTAGCCATTATCAAGGACTATCTTTATTTTTAACAGATGTGTGTGTGTGTGTGTTTTTTTTTTTATTTATGTGTCTAAAGTTATAGGAATTTTTTTTCCAAACACGGTCAGCACATTGTGGCCGTATTCATAGTTATTGATAAAACCCCACACATTCAGTTAAACATAAAAATCGACCTTGATAATTGCTAAAAAATTAGTCGAAAGTGCACGGATATGCAGAACATTTGGACAGTTTTTACACTTTGCAATCTGAAGGGAAAAAAAAAACTTATACAAACACGGCGAAGGTGAATAAAAAAATTAATCGCAGTAACTTGTCAGTCGTCTTTAACTTAACTTTAACTTAACAACAAGTTTGCTAACTATTACACTGCCTCGAGGTCCCCATGTCTCTCTCTCTCTCTCTCTCTCTCTCTATATATATATATATATATATATATATATATATATATATAAAACGAAGGTTCAGAATTTGCAAGCTCAACATAAAGCCACTGAAATGCTTGCACAATTCAATTATTACAGCGTTTCTTGTAATAACTTGTTTTTAAATCCTTGGTTGTCTTTACTTTTGATCGCAAACTGCTAAAATGTAAAAAAAAAGTCTCATTCCATGCACTGCAGATCTTAGAAGCCATTTACGAACTGAGAACTTAAACAGAAGCTCCTGATGAATTGTTTAGTCAATTAAATCCTTTGTCATTGCGTTTTTTGCGAAGGATTAGTTTTGAAAAAGATTGTCTTGGCTGTCTTTATTTTCGAAGCTTATTTTGGGGTTATTTTTAGTTTTTGCTTTACTGAGCGCTACGTACTATCCATAAGTAAACACTGCGGTTGATAAACAGACAGCAGCTTGAGAAAAAGATTGACCTTGTGACTTGTTAATATGGACCTTGATCCAAATGTATAAATAAATACCTACACAACATTAATCATTATATAGTGTTGCTTATTAAAATGAGTAAGGGAAGTAACCACTCATAAATTTATTAACTTAAATTGATTTACCGCTTCTATCACTGAAGAGCATGACACGAAAGATATAAATAAACAGATTACGGTAATTATTTTATATTGTTAATATAATTACTAACGAGGCAGAATGGCTTAAAGAGTTCTTTTAAAGGAATGTACAAATAGAGGACGCTTATAAACGTAAGAGAACGGAATACATACAGACATATATTACATTTGAACATCCAAGTTACCACTACAAAAATGCATATTTCTTTCGATGCCCAATACAGGAAGTTCATCGGGTGGTGATCAAAGATAGTTATAAACGATTTTTTAAGGCTACTTATAAAACATCACCACGTTTTTAATTATAAAAAATTAGAAAGACATTCTAAAAATCTCCATAAAAGGAAAAGTAAGAAATACACAAGTTAAAGCAGAAAAAAAGAAGAGGACAAGAAATCAAAAAAAAAAAAAAAAAAGGAAAAAGAAAGAAGAAATAGAAAGACGTAGGAAAAGAAAGACATAAGAAATCACCCTTCTTTGATGAAAAGAAAAGGAAAGAAGAGAAGTAATGTATCAAAAATTAAAATCTCAAAGAAGAAAAGAAAAAGAAAAGGAAAACAGAAGTTTTTGACATATATGTATATATAATATATAATATATATATATATATATATATAATATATATATATATATATATATATATATATATATATATATATATATTATATATATATATATATATATATATATATATATATATATATATATATATATATATATATATAGAATATATATATATAGAATATATATATATAGATATATATATATATATATATATATATATATATATATATATATATATATTCTCCATATGCGTCAATTAACCTAACACCAATAAATTGCACCTAAATTATTTTTTAACTTAGTATAAAATAGCGAAAATAAGAAAAATCTTCACTCAAGTGCAGAAACCTCCTGACGAGTGGACCGAACGATTACAAAAGAATTCATCTACGAAACTCTGCTGTCGCTGTGCTGAATATAGCATCAATCAGATCAGTGAGTAATTTTATTCTTGTATTATATATATATATATATATATATATATATGATTAATACAAAAATAAAATTTATTTCTAAATTAGTTTCCAAATTTCTGGTGGAGTGAATTACGTTATAGTGCTCTTTTTTTATCGCAGACAGTGTCGAACTAACCTTACTATACTGTGCTGTCAACAAAATAAAATTTTAAAAAAACAAACAAACAATGCACATGCGCAAAATTAGAAATGTAAAATGCCGAGAATTTACCAATCGCAGCCAGCATATCCAAGTAGGTTTTGATGAATTTAAACCACAATGTTTGCCTGTTTAATTTTTCAATGTATATCGTCACTTTTCAATCCGATGTCATTGTACATCATGATTAAATTGTAGATAAACTGGTCGAAATTCATGTTTTGTTTGGTTTTTGTTCAGATACTCTTGACCTTCTCAGTTATTATTGACAGTTGGATGTTGACAGTTTTTTTAATCAATTCACTTTAAGCCACTAAAACACAGGGGGTTACAGGAAGGCAGAGAGAGAGAAATAGAATCAGAATAAGAAGATTGAAAATGGAGTAGGGGCGTTGAGGAAAGAACAAAAAAGGAACAGGGCTCAAGAAAATTTTGAAGATTGTAGTTATCAGGGAAGCAAGAAGTTGGAAGGGATTTCCGGAGGTGGGAAGTGCAAATAAATAAATAAATAAATAAAAAAACAAAACAAAAAAACTGTTAGTTGACAATCGAGTAGCACGCTTAAATTATGGGCACCAGGAAGAAAAGCTCATCTGAGCAGTTGTTATGAAAACGTTTGTAGAACAGAAGCTACAACACATCGGTGTGAAAGTGACTGGAGACGACATGCCTGCTCAGTTATAGATAGTATTGCAGATACTTCTCTGGATTTTGTCAAAAATTTCGGGATGCACAGCATTAGCACCAGACCAGATAGGGCAACAGTATTCAATACACGGTCGATTGGTAGATTTATAAATGTGCAAGATGGATTCTGATGAGAAAAAAACTTTTGGCACGACACAGTGAACAAACATTCCTTGCAGCAGACATAGTAATTGACTCTATATTGTCTGTTCACTTCATGTAAGTGGAAAACGTGAGGCCAAGAAGGCGTAGAGTGATGCTCTCTTGGAGTTCAGTATCAACCAGAAAAGGTTCTCTGTAGTGATTAAATTAAGGCAGTTTTGTTTTGGAGGCATTTAAATTTACAAGCCATTTCTTGTTCCATTTGGTAGACAAGATTCTTTTGGCTATATTTTGTGAAAGTTAAATTAATTCAAATTAACCCCAAGAGACATCAGGTGTAAAACAGTTACACGGAGAATTTATGCATTTTAATAATTTGTATTAAATATTTTAAACAGTTTAAAGTACGATGTATATTTAATCGAATGACGTAAAGCCACTAGGACACAAAGGGTTACTAGGTGTGAAAGAATCAGAAAACATTATGAAAGATCGAGAACAATAAAAGAGTAATCCGGAAGACCGTAGATAACGATTGACATGGCACTTAAATGTTTGAAGATCAAAGTTGGCCGGAAAGCACGGAGCCCGAAGAAATAAATAAGAAAGGGATAAAAGAATAAAATTATGGGCGAATGTTTAAAATGTTTGCATGATAAATGATAAGGAAATAAATAAACGATACTGAACCAGTAGTCAGAGATAAATATAACAATCATTACTACACGCAATGCTTTTCCTACAATTTCGAAAATTACGTCTTCTTTCATAAAAAGAGAAATTACGCTTCAATATTATAAATAAAATTGAATTATTCATGCCAATGTATAAGTAATTTAACAAATACAATATATTAAATATTCTTAATATAATAATTCTTAATGATAATATATATTATTAATAAAGTGCTAAAAGAATTTAACAAAACTAAATCAATCGACGTATACCTTGACATATCTTAAAAAATAAACAAATATGTACTTTAATAATGAAAGATTATAAATAAATATTAATATAACAAAAAACTATAATAAAAAGAGAAAAAAAATAAGAATAATAAAAGAATAATTTTAGTAATCAAGAGTTCCCTTTTAAAAAACGACATTGCTTTATTTGAGCAATGAAAACCACGCCCGTTCACTCCGACATCAGCGTCTCTCTCTAAAATATATATATATATATATCAATTGATAATCCGTATGGATAATCCCAAAGATAATATAAATCAAAAGAGAACTCGGTGTAAGAACAGACCAAATGATAATTATGAAAGCAGAGACTTTAGAAAACCATAGTAATATTTTATTTCGCAAAACCGATACTAAGGTTTCGTTTTTGCCTATTACTGGAAAATTTGTTTTTGAATCCATTTATTGTTGATGTTGAAATCTTTTGGTCTGATGAGACGAAACCGTATTATTTGTTTAGTGAAATAAAATATTAACATGGGTTTCTAAAGTTCCCGCTTTCATAATTATATATATATATGTGTGTGTGTATGTGTCCCTGTCTGTGTATGCGTGTGTGAAATACGTATATCCAGATATCTGAAACACGTTTATATGTTTACATATATATATATATATATATATATATATATATATATATATATATATATATATATATATATTAAAAAATTTATATATATATATATATATATATATGTGTATATGTTTATATATATATATATATTTATACGTTTTTATATATATATATTTATACGTTCATATATATATATTTATACGTTCATATATATATATATATTTATACGTTCATATATATATATATATTTATACGTTCATATATATATATATTTATACGTTCATATATATATATATATATACGTATATATATATGTTTATACGTTTTATACATATATATTTATACGTTTTATATATATATATATTTATACGTTTTTATATATATATATATTTATACGTTCATATATATATATATATTTATACGTTCATATATATTTATATATATTTATATATATATATATATATTTATACGTTCATATATATATATATTTATATCTTTATATATATATCAATATCAAGTGCCAACCAAATGTTCAGAGTATGTTAATAGATTTCTCGTGTTTGCCATTTGTTAAGTTATCCAATTCTTGTCTTGAAATTCATTTTCTATGAATTTATTTTTTCTCTGAAATTTTTGTGCGTATATATATTCTTTTCTATCTGCATGTGTTAATTCCATCTTGAAACATGGCTAAAATATCAACCACATCACAAGGCTTAAAAGAAAAGCCCAAACAAAAAATTCCTGTAAAATTGCCCATGCAAAGCTAAATAAATTTCCTTCTGTTTGTTTTTTTTTCTAAAGACCATCCAAGAAATATCATCAGACTTAAAAATGACTTAAGTAACATGTGTTTACATGCACTCTGAAGTAACGTTCGTTTACATGTACTCTGAAGCAATATGTCTACAAGTACTCTGAAGTAACATGTGTTTACAAGTACTCTGAAGTAACATGTGTGTACAGCATAAAATGCTTTAATGTAATACACGATATCTTATTTCCTCTTTGTCTTGTCTTTTGTTTGATTTCTCCTTTTGGGTTTTCTATAATTAAATAGATATGGCCGAAATTCATGTTTATTTATTTATTATTATTATTATTATTATTATTATATCTCCCTTTGATTTCTGGTGTATGCTAATTTCTTTCTGGAGACCTAACGTGAGAAATGGCATTATGGCATTTTCCACTGATGAGATTTTTGAAAAAAAAAAACTAGGATCACACACATTTTACATAGAAAAAAGTCCTTCGTAAGATATGAGCTATACTTGTTAGTACATTTTTTTTTTGTATTTCTTGGCTATCGGAACCTTTTCCAATTAAACCGAGGGCCCCACCTGCATCTCGAATTGTTGATGGCCTCATGTGCTATATTCTTGAGATCTCGATTTCATGTTCCCTGTACTTTGATAATTTTTGAAGATTTCAAAGATAAATTACAGTCTGCAGGGAACGCATATTCTGTTTTTGTGGTCTCCGATCACAATGTCTTAGAGATTAACTTTAATTGTTCTGTCTGTGTGAATTGTAAAGTCCCATAAAATTGTTACAGGACTTATGTCGAGAGCCAGGTCTGGGTGGTGTTCATACCAATTTCTTGCAGCTTCCTTTACGTAAAGGTTGCAGTTTTTCCGATGCAGATATTGGCCAACTCTGTCATGCCAGGTTTTATATTCAGTGAGTGCCAATGCCGTTCAACCTGATACAAGATGGTCAATTGTTTCTGGATATTTATTATTATCATCATTATTATTATTATTATTATTATTATTATTATTATTTCCTTTGATTTCTGGTGTGTATTTCTTTCTTTCCGGGTCCCGACCAGAGACCTAAGGTCAGAAATGGCGTCATGAAATTTTCCACTGAGCACTGGAAAACACACACACACACACACACACACACACACACACACACACACACACACACACACACACACACACATATTTTACATAGATAAGACCCTTCGTAAGTTGTGGGATGTACTCGTACTATTTCCAACCAATCCTAGAGCTCCAACTACAAGAGGATTGTTGATGTTCTTATGTGTCACATTTTTGAGATTTCGATTTCTAGGTCCTTGTATTTTGATAGCTTTTTGAAAATCATAAAGATACACAGCAGTCTGCAGGGAGTGCCATATCAATAAAGAGGCATTTTTTTATTTGCGGTCTCTAATAACGATGTCTGTGCGATTAGCTTTGATTGTTCTCTTTGTGTGTATTGTGTAGTCCCATAAAATTGTTACAAGTCCTATCACCGGGTGGTATATTTTTCTGAGCTTACATGGGAAAATGAAGAAAATATTGTCTTGAAAACACTGTTTGAATTTACTAGTGTTATTGTTGTAACATAGGGTGGCTTACTGAATGGAGGATAACCAAAACGGAGGTTGGAAATGAAATGGTAATCTTTATAGCATCAATAAAATACAATACTCGCCAGCGGCGGGAAGTAGCTAAACCACTGCTTGTGGTGGACTACTTATAGGGCATATTACCCCCACTTACTATAATGTCCAACGTATTTATGAGGATTGGGACATACCCATTAGTGTTTATAGGTACGGTACATAACAATAGATAACAATAGATAGATAGATAGATAGATAGATGCTGTAACCTAGAACAGGTTACTGAATGAGGGATAAACAAAACGGGGGTTGGAAATAAAATGGTAATCTTTAAAGCATCAATAAAATACAATACTCGCCAGCGGCGTGAAGTAGGTAAACCACTGCTAGAGGTGGACTACTTAGACAGCGTATTACTCCCACTTATAATAGTGTCCAACGTATTTATGAGGATTGGGACATACCCATTAGTGTTTATAGGTACGGTATATAACTGTTATATTATCATGTGTCTGTCATTTTGCTGAATTGATTGTTATACCTCTCCTTCCACTATTTTCACTATTTACATGCGGCTATTGTACTCATCTTTGAGCATAACTAGACAAGACTTCCCCAGACATGAGCAGTGAAACGAGAACAGGCTAGCCAGAAGGCAGAACGGCCGAAACCTTGTGATAGCAACAACAACAACAAAGATAAGAACAATAGCTCGAATACACTATTTACATTATTCGAACTATTGTCCTCATCTTTGTCGCCATATTTATTACAACGTTTCGGCCGTTGTATGCTCCGGTCTTCTTCAGGTGGTTGGAATGTCGAACTGAACCCTTTATTTCGCTCACTGGAATAGACTGTTCTAGTTCTACGTGCCACGTTTAATGGATGTCAGTTGTCAGTTATCTCCTGTTAATTCCCCTCTCCAAGTTCTCCACTGCCTTAACCAGGTACTGAACTCACTCTCTTTGGGTCCTGTCACAACTGACATCCATTAAACATGGCACGTAGAACTAAAACAGTCTATCCCAGTGAGCGAAATAAAGGGTTCAGTTCAACATTTCAACCACCTGAAGAAAGCCTGAGCGTACAACGGCCGAAACGTTGTAATAAATATAGCGACAAAGATGAGGACAATATTCCAAATAATATAAATAGTGTACATAATAGCTCATCACAGAAATATAGACATATACTGAAGGGCCGAAACGTTGTAATAAATATGGCGACAAAGATGAGGACAATAGCCCGAATAATATAAATAGTGTACATAATACCTCATCTCAGAAATATAGGCAGATACTGAAAGGCCGAAACGTTGTAATAAATATGGCGACAAAGATGAGGACAATAGTCCGAATAATATAAACAGTGTACATAATACCTCATCTCAGAAATATAGACAGATACTGAAGAGCTCGAATATAAATTGTGAAAGTAATGATAATTAATCATCCCAGAAATTCAGACAGAAATTGTTTCATACCAGTTTTAGAGATTGCTAGCGGCCCCCAGATAAAGCTGCTGTCTCCAAATTCTTATTTTCCTTGCCCTCTCCAATCTGAAAGCCTGGCATGCTTCAACCTTACTATTCGACTTATTTTGTGGTCTTGTATCGTAGCTGTTATAGGTACTTAATTCTTACCTGTGCCGAACCTTTTAGGCTGCGGTCAAGTATACGCCGATTATATTCTGACGCAGAGGAGTAAACCATCACACACACACAAAAAAAAGGATTAACTTTTTTTTCCGTACCTGTGCCTAACTTTCTGTTTCTTATCAAGACAACAAAATCAGGTATAATAAAACTCTCAAAATATTGATATACCTTAAACTAAACCAAACTCATCATTTAAAATCCAATGAAAAATCAGCAATATTCTTGGTCCTCATCTGGCAGCTCGGCTTCAGCCATTTTCCCACCGTTTCTCCTCTGTGTCTTTTCTATAAATACTTTCATAGTAATTGTTCGGATGAGCCCCTCGCTATGGAACTTAAACTTTTTTAATTTAAGC
>CAHIKZ030005637.1:432500-435000 GCA_903632075.3 Acanthosepion pharaonis | reverse complement strand
CACTTCTAATACCTAATCAACAAGGGACAAGTGTTAAATGATTTTTGAACACACATGATTGCAATCTAGAAAACTAGTTTCTTGTAATAAAATGCACCAGGACTGTACAAATGATTCCTGAAGTTTTAATTGGTATCGATAGGGATAGGTGGGAGGGATACATTGAGAATTTGTGAAAAATAAGCGACAGAAATCATATTTAATCAAAGAAGATTCCGTGTGATTAAATTCAGGTTTTTCAACTCATTTCCAGCTGCATTGCAAAAATGATTGTCCTTGAAGTTGTTTGTTAATCGGGGTAGATAGGGGTAGGTGCGAAACTGAGATTGTCGGTGTGTGTGTTTTTGATTGTTTCTCTATTTACGCAAGTATATTTTAAGTAACCATTGCTATTCATCATCGATCATGATTCGTATATAATTACCAATGTTCAATTGGATGGGAATAGATTTTTAAATAATACATAATTTGATATATATATATATATATATATATATATATATATATATATATATATATATATATATGCATATAAAAACGGGACAATTAGTGAACTTGTAAAAACAACAACAAAAAAACGAAAACAAAAATAAAAAGGGTAACCTCACCCAAGAGAATGAAAATGCATAAAGTAAACGTACCTCGGCTTTGGAAGACACAAAGTATTCATCAAATTCGACTATTCGAATATTCAAGAGACCCTAGTTTCCCGCTATTAAGTAATCCTCAGACGACTCAGAAAACGAGTCCACGTATATCCCTGAACATTCTTTGGTTAGGTATACATAAAATTAGATACATTCCTACGTAAATACCTTATATACTGAGTCTTAAATATACACACAAAAAACGTGCATCCTCATGAAAACAGAGCTATATAAAAGGTTATATATTTATCCTTTCACAAGAATGAGATATGGAACAAGGCCGGCTTTTGTATGGCATCTCTCACTCATCCGAACAGATAGTTTCAGAGAATGCTTACTTGTACACATAGACACCAGTATTTCTTATCTCGTGATCTGTAGGATCGTAGGGGCAACATGTATACTGGTGTTTCTTGGGCAAGATGGCCTGACGGAGCCCAACTCTCTCCAGGCCGGTTTTGAATACGGTTGCCACTGTCCTGAAATTTACCTGTAGCTGGAGGGGGGAGATGAAGAGGATTCATAACTTTCCCAAGGGGATCAGCAGAAAGTTAATGCAAAGGATTCAGTTAGAATTCGATCTTGGCTCTCCGATTCCTCAATCTGAGCCGCGATGTATTACTCCACCATGCTTCAGTATCCTATACTTATAGCAAAACAGGGCTTAATATACGAGATCGAGCGTTTGTAAATACAATGGGATTGCATACAAGCATGATAAGGACTGTCGCCATTTGGTGGTGAACACTGTATCGACACTGCTTATGTATCGGAATGGAACTATATCAAATCCAACGGATATTAATAATTTTAATAAAAAAAGCGATTTTGGTATTTCATTCTTACCAGAAAATGCCAACCCAGCACATGTAGGCGAAACGCGTTGTCATTAAAAAAAATTTCCACTTTGTGTCATTTCTCCGCCGCACACACACACACACACACACACACACATATATATATATATATATATATATATATATATATATAAATATAAAAAGTGAACATTGAAGTCAACGCTTAGAGGCGACAGTCTGTTTCATGCTAGACGCAATCGTCAAGCCACCTGACGATTGTGTCTAGCATGAAACAGCTTGTCGCCTCTAAGCGTTGACTCAATGTTCACTTTTATATTTACACACGCTCTATCTCTGATACTGAGTACTATATACCAGAAATATAGCACACCTTAAGAGTATATGTCTTCATATATATATATATATATATATATATATGAACAGCAACCAGAAATACATCAGGAGACGCCGACTGTAACAATTTCACGCCTGAACTGCGATCATCAGACGACTATGATCCTAATATATATATATATATATATATATATATATATATATATATATATATATATATATATGTACTTCTTCAGGCGATAGTAATTGGATGGATTTCGCATGATTTATCATCTCTCAGTTGCGTCTCTGTCCTTGGACAAAGTGCGCTCAGGGGCTTCTATGTCTGAGGACAGAGGGGCAACTGAGGAAAATTATACTGAAGTGGTGCCCAGCTCTTAGGAACAGCTTCCCGAGGCCGCGCCCTCACATTGCACAAGAGGGAGTGATCGGTGCTCGCACCGAGGCCAGCGCCACCGACAGTTGCGGAGGCTGAGGGGAATTTTTGTTCCTGTCCAGGGTGTACGCGCTCGGGTCCCCACCTAAAAATAGACCTTGTGTCACATCTCGTTCTCGTGGGGGAATGAGTAAACACCGTAAGTCACCTTAAAAAGTTCAATCATAGTATTGAAACATGAAAGCTTTTGTGTAGCGATTTTAACATGTTTTTTTTTTATAATCTCTTATAATAAAAATAATAATATATTGGTCTATTTTGTTACT
>CAHIKZ030005637.1:412500-427500 GCA_903632075.3 Acanthosepion pharaonis | reverse complement strand
GTAGGCAGAGATAATTGGTTATTTTTTGGCATCGCGGTCAGATGTCTTTTCGCGTCCTCCTTAATCTAGCGCTGTGATTCCATTATTGGTTGATACCTCCCTTTTGGGGGTGGCGAAAGATCCAGGGAGCGACGACGAAAAGAGACCGTTTAGAAACATTATGGATAAACTGTTCGAAGTTCATGTGTTGTTTTGTTCAGTTACCGTCTCTGTCATTATCAAGAGCCATGTGTTGTTTGTCTGGTAGACAGAATATTTTTTTTTACCTCCTGATATTCTTTGATGTTGAATGACTACATACTTTCCCAAAGAATCTATTTTGACAAAAAAATATCAATTTTTTTTACAGTATGATTTACACTGTATAAGGCCTGGGGAGCACGTGTGGTAGAAAGTTAGATTAAGAGATAATTTCTGTCGATAGGAGGGGGAAGATAGCTGCTAATCTTAGAAATGAACAGGTTAAGATTGTAGTGATCAGGGAAACATCCTATTGGGAGTCGGTTTCACAGAGCAGTAGTTCGCTTGAAGAAGCTGTCTGAGTGGAAATACTTCTCACCAACTGGAATATAAAGGGAATGTGGGTGATTTCTACTATGTAAGTGGTATAGCGTGTCGTTGCTATGAAGGGTTTGAATTGGCGGAAGCAGGGAATGTAGTTTGTCCGAGCACTTTCCGTGGAAGTAGCGGTAAAGCAGCGAGATGCTTGCCACATCCCGCCTGTGGGAGAGAGTTGGAGGTTGGAGAATAATTCGTCACCCACAAGGGTTCTGAGACGCTTTTGGACTCTATCAAGGCTGGAGAGTGAGGTCGGAGCATCTCCCTTCCAAATATGACAAACAGTGGTCCATACTACTCAGTTTGTTTCTAGAAGGCCACAAAAATGGCGCGAATCAAAGACAAATTCAAAAAAAAAAAAAAAGACTCCGGATATAATCAGGTGTAGATCTCTCTATATATGTCTAGTTTCTTAATTTTTACTACTCCCCAGTTATTGCTCGCTCGTATCCAATGAGTCCGAGTACCCATTACCCGACTAAGGGATTGAACTCACAATTACTATGTCACAAAATTCACGAACTAGCGCTTCAATCCGCAATATATCCCTAGACATGTGGGCAGTGGAACGAGAACAATCTACCCATATGTATTAAATAAATGGTTCAGTTCAGAATTCCCTGTAGACTACTCAGATTAATATGCACTTGATGAAGACCGGAGGGTACAATGGTCGAAACGTTGTGATAACAACAACAACAAAAATGAGAACACTAGTTCGCTTGTAAATACTATAAATAATAATAATTCCTTACCCCAGAAATCCAGACAAAACATAAGAAGAAAAATAAAATAAAAAATATTTCACTTTTCTGGAAGTACCAGCTGTGGATGTTCGAACCCGACTAAAATGTCAAATTTTGAATCCTGATTTTCAAGGCAAACTTACTCTCCTATTTGGAAGTTTAGAACAACAGAGTCTTCGTTATATCTATATTCAGGTCTACTGGTATTTATCGTGATGCCAGACTAAAGTAATTTGGGTAAATCACTGATTCGCTGCTCGTGCTTAAAATCATGCTTTCCGTACTTTGTTCTCTGTGACCTTTGCAATTCTGTCTCTCTCGATTCAGAACCAAATTATTAGCACCCAATAAACTTTAAAATTGTATGAAAGGGAATCCAAATTTAAGGAAGTAAGTGGGTGAGAACCAATCAGAGCAAACACTGGGTCGAAATATATTCAAAAACTGCGGTAAATGAACAAGAGGTGAGAAAACCTGGGAAATATGAAGGATTTCTACTGAGGCATGAAATATTTATTTCCCTGTACACTGTGAAGGTGTTTTCTGTATAAAGAGGTCTGCAGGTGCAATAATTCTTCCCACATCTTGCTTATTTTTTTTTTCTTTAAAAGCCGATTATTTGAATTCGAACATTGTCCAGAAGATATCTAGCTGTATAATATTATCTATAAATTAAACTGGCCTGCTTGTGGAAATGACACCTTAGACCCTTCAGAGTACATCGCAACTTTCAAAACTCTACAAAATTTTATATTTTTGTGTATTTAGGCAGCTAATGTTCTTTCAGGCAAATACTATAAAAAAAGGCACATATTTTTTGTTGATTAATTTTAATGATTGAATTTTCTAAGTTACTAATACTGATTCGGGTCCTGGGTAAGATGATAAACTACATCCGGGTCCTGGGTAAGACGATAGACTACATCCGGCTCCTGGGTAAGACGATAAACTACATCCGGGTCCTGGGTAAGACGATAAACTACATCCGGGTCCTGGGTAAGACGATAAACTGCATCCAACAGCAAGGCCTCTGATCAGGACGTTTTAAGGAGCGTGGAACCACCTCTTAATTGCTGGTGTTTTTAGGTCCACCCTGATCCGGTGTAGTAGCACCTTTTAGGGTCCCAGCTTTGGACAAATAATTAACCCCCAGACTGTGGTCAAAACACTATGAAAGTATAAAAGTAGGTTTTAATACCAGCCGTATCTTATTAAGAAAAATTACTACCAGCAGTACATTTTTGGAAAAAAAATATTACCAGCAATAAAAATCTTGTCGGCATTAAATAACCCATTGAGGTTGATATACCGTAAATCAAAACAAACCAAACCAATATCCCTTCTCAGACAATGAGAAAATTCCGTCAGAATTTGTCCGAGGAAAAGTACAGAAAATATGGTTCATGCTTTCGACTTTCTAAAGTCGTCATTAAGGTAGGGAGAAACAATTAGTTTATATTTCAGGATCGCGATCACGTGTCTTTTCGCGTTCTGTTTAATCTAGTGTTGTAATTTTCAAAATAGGCGATACCTCCCCCTTGAGGAGGTGAAAGATCCAAGAAGGGGCGACGAAAAGGATGTTTAGAAAAATGGTGGAAGGCAGGGATTATGGGAACTAAGATTTTTTTTTCTAGAAACTCTGAAAAATCTAAGTCACTCACACTGAAGATGCACGTACGCTTTACAAAAAAGACAAACATTTGTGTGCATCTTATTGGAGAGGACAACCCACCAGCCGACGTTTATAGGAGCCTATGCTCTAAGCTTGTAGGTATTGATATATAGACATGAATGTATGTCTGGCGACATTTAATCTAATAACATCTAAGAAAAGTCGAAATGCAAATATATGCTTGCATTACATTATTTACATTATTCCGACTATTGTCCTCATCTTTGTCGCATCTTAACCCTTTATTTCACTCACTGGGGTAGACTGTTCTAGTTCCACGTGATATGTTTAATGGATGTCAGTTATCAGTTATCTCCTGTTAATTTTCCCTCTGAAAGTTCTCCACTGCCTTAACCGGGTATTGAACTCACACTCTTTGGGTCCTGTCACTGGATCTAACCAACGCCTTTATTTACTGTGCCATGTGTCCTTAAAGAAGGCCGGAGCGTACAACGGCCGAAACGTTGTACTAAATATGGCGACAAAGATGAGGACGATAGTCCGAATAATGTAAATAATGTACATAATACCTCATCTCAGAAATATAGACAGATACTGAAGGGTCGAAACATTGTGATAAATATGGCAACAAAGATGAGAACAATAGTCCGGATAATGTAAATAATGTACATAATACCTCATCTCGGAAATATAGACAGATACTGAAGGGCCGAAACGTTGTGATAAATATGGCGACAAAGATGAGGACAATAGTCCGGATAATGTAAATAATGTACATAATACTCCATCTCAGAAATATAGACAGATAATGCTTGTTTTATTAGATTATATTTTTGTCTTTTAATTTACGATATATCCAGAAAAAATGTCTTCGTAAAGGTATAGAGAAGATCACTAGGAATATAGCGTGTTAACCAAAGGGTCGACAGCCAGAAGAATTTGGGAATCATAGATAAAACATTTGGCTTAATACTTCTAACAGCGATTTTAGCCCTTGGACAGTTAGAAAATCGTAGAGATCCTTATCTGGACTAGTAGAGCTGTTTTGTGACGGGAAGAAAATCTATTGAGATTTTACGGACTGTCCGTGGAATCTCAATATTTTTTTTTTTATTTCTCGCATCATCAAACGTCGCAACTTTGCAACCTGTATACGGTTAATATTCCTGGATGCTTTATTCATTGAAAGACTTTCTGAATATGAATTCGCTTTCGACGAACGATTAGCCAAGTTTAAAGCATTGGTAATAGAATTTTATATGAGTTTTGTTGTATTAGCCTCATCCTGGTGTTTTCTAATTTAAATAGACGTGTATCGGAGTGAAATGGCATCACGTGTAGAAGACGTGTATCAGATATTGAAGAAAAGGACAGAATGAAATTAATAAAGCATTTTTTGGCAACTGAGGTATTATTGTTCCGGAATATGAATGCAGGTTGTGGAAATTACTCGAACAAAAACGTTATGAATCTGTCAAGATGATTTCCTCAAATTTCATCCGCATGCGTGACAACATATACAAACAGCAAAATGTCATAACTAATTAAACTCTCTCTCTCTCTCTCTAACACACACACACGCACACATACATACATACATACATATATATATATATATATATATATATATATATATATATATATATATATATAAATTATAAATTAACTGATTTGAAATATGGTTTTTTTTCGCTACACAGTAATAACCATGTTTCAAAAAACTGAAGTTAAAAACTTCAAATTTAATTATATAATTAAATTAAAAGCATTAGTTCTGTTTAATCTTCAAGCGAATTTTGGAATAACTTATTTTAAAATTTACTGAGTTTTAAACGCACCTATAAATGCATAATTTCCTGTTTCCAAGGATACAGAAAAATCCAATCATTCAGGCAGGGGCGGTAGCGTGTTTATTTTTATTAATTATTTTCGCATCAATTATGAGTTGGCAGAGTCAACTTCACACTTCTGAGTTGGCTATGCCAACATAGGAATTCTAGTTGGTTGAAATAGCTATTCGAATGAGGTAAATTTGGATTTCTAGTTTATTTTATATGTTCTGTTATAATGAATACATTGAACTCTTTTTATGGATCAGATTTAATAATTTATATTATGAGCATTTACTTGGATTATATACCAAGTAAATATAATCCAGTAAAACGACAGAGAAAACCCTCCGTCGTGTTAATGAATCATTCAGGGACAGAATTTAAATGAGTTCTGAAAAAGAGGAGGATATTTTGAAATATATATATATATATATATATATATATATATATATATATATAACAATTATATAGATAGTAAATAAAATTTTCATGTGTAATTATATTTTTAATAAATTATCTCTATGGTGAACGTCTTTTGTCTCACCTTGTATATAGGATCTTAATGATGTGTATATTAAAATTTAGACGTCAATTTATCCATCACACACGCACACGCAGAAACACACTCCACACACACACATATATATATATATATATATATATATATATATATATATATATATATATATACACAAAATTAAATTAAATTATATTGTAATTAAATTAATCGCTCGCTCGCCAGTAGTTTACAATTCCCCGAGGAGACACATTTGTAGTGTTGAAACATAATTGACTTTGTGTAGCGATTTTCACCTGGTTTTCTTTTAATATCCTAAAATAAATGATATTTAGCTCTACTCTGTATTGATCCCTCTTTTAAATTAAATGTTACGAACGCTGGAATTATAGTCCATTTCTACTCATTTTACCTGTATATATATATATATATATATATATATATATATATATATAAAGAGTGTTCTTCTGTTGGTTATTATCATTTTTGGTATATTTGCTAGGGATATTAAACTCTTTAGGTTATTGCCAAGGAGGGGGTCTGTCTCCTGGGAGTTGGGTGAGGGCTTTTTATTTTCATGTTTCCTTGGTCTTTCATTGTTTTTCTTGGATCTTTTTCCTTTTCTTTTGTCGTATACATTTTTGCAGGCATATTGTTGGTAGGGTTGTATTATTTGGTAGTGTTAACCATAGTTTGTTTTATATATATATATATATATATATATATATATATATATATATATATATATATATATATATATATATCTGAGATGAGGTATTATGTTTATATTATATATATATATATATATATATATATATATATATATATATATATATTATGATCATATTATATATATATACATATATATATGTTTTACATATTATGATTATATATATATATATATATATATATATATATGATCGAAATAAAAGTATAAAATTTAATATTACAAGACATATTAAAACAGTATTAAATAATAAAAATTTTTTTTTTTTTTTATTTTTTTTTTTATTATTTAATACTGTTTTAATATGTCTTGTAATATTAAATTTTATACTTTTATTTCGATCATTAAATTTTGTACCTAAAAAATATCTTTAAATATATATATATATATATATATATATATATATATATATATATATATATATATATGGGGAAAATGTATCACAAAATGGACTTAGTTTTCGTGTGGCGCGTTTCATCCGTTAAGACTTCATTAGACTAAATTTGTTATGTTGGTTCGACTACATATGCGCAAGGACGAGAAATGCTGGGAATTTAAAAGTACGAAACGCGTCGCACGAAAACATTTTCAACTTTGTCATACATTTTTTGACATATATAGTTCTTGAAATATAAAAATTATTATCGTTATCTTATATATATATATATATATATATATATATATATATATATATATATATGCGTGTACGTTGTTTAAAATTTGTTTTATTTATAGAGGAAAAGTGTTCCATGTATATTGTATATATACACTACAGTTCAAAGTTTGAAGCCACCCCCACAATTTGCATGGAATGAACTTGACATAAGAATGAAAATAAAAAAATAAAATAAAAATGCTCTTAAATCATTGAAAAAAGATTGGAATCAGTTATCAAGCTTATACTTTGGGAAACATTTGCAACCAATGCCAAAAAATTGCGCTGCAGTAATTGTGGCTAAATGAGGATATTTTGACGAGAGCAAAATTTAGTCACAAGACGATTCTTTTCTTTTTTGTCATAATAAAATTTCTAATAAAAAAATCATGTCTCACTTTTTTTCAACCATGTTTAATAATTTTCTCTTATTTAAATTAGAAAACAACTACTTTTTGGGCCGATTTAAACATTAGCAGGGTTGCCTCAAACTTTTGAGCTGTAGATATGTTTAAAATTACTATATATAGGCAGCAGACTTTCGTTTAAACATGTTATATTAACTAGAGTAGACAGGGAACCTCTCTTAAGCCTTTCAGTAAGTTTCTCCCGGTGCTGAAAATGTCGTTTGATATCAGGTGGAAAATTGTAAAGGAATTTGCTGAAATTATGTGTAATGTTTGTTTTCAAGGAAAGAGAGGACATGTCGACAAAATGTCTGGTGTTTATGTTTTTAATGATCCGAAGTTTTGAACGGGTGTAGGTTCATCTGTTATGTCTGCGGAATAGATTTTAGAATCAAGTAGCTGAAATGACCTTACAGTTCAAAGAAATTTAAACACGTGCAGCTAGGATGAACACAAATTTTATTGACAGTGGGCTGCCGCCCTTTGATGTGAAGAGTCTCCAAATCTTTTAATCGTTTTTGCAGTTGGATTGGCAGATCTCGCGACTTTATATTTTCTTTTATTTTTAAAAGATCAATGATGGTACTTAACAATCACACAATTTCTGAAACATCCTTTAAAAGTTTCCACCTGACACACACAAACACACATTCCTTAAAATTATTTTTAGAGGATCATTGTATTTGAAATAGACACTTCATTTCATAAAGTGTTTATTACAACTGTCAGCCTGCTAACACGATATCTATCTATCTATCTATCTATCTATCTATCTATCTATCTATCTATCTATCTATCTATCTATCTATCTTGTGTATATTTAGGCAGCAATTTTTCATTGATGCATGTTTCGTTAAATAATATAGACAAGTTTTGTCTATTTATTTTAAGTAAGTTCCTTTCATATTGTCTGATAAGCTTAATAACATTATCATTGAAGGACAAAAGAAAATCACCATATTGATACATTTAAAGTTTAAATCGAATCTAAGCTTTTGGGTTACATAAGCCATTATCAAAGATGACAATTACATTTCATTACATTAAACAATACACGACAAAACAATAATGATTGTCTGTTTTTGTTGCATGAAAAATTTCAAAGCAACAACTAACTCGTGTATACGAGACGCAGAAGCAATCGTGACGTCACACACGCGAGAGTGAAGACGAGAAGTATTAAGTATGGGAAGCTGTTGGTATAAACCAATGGCTTCTGTTATCAATTATAGGCATTTAAGAATATTTGTTGAGATTTTGTAGTTTATTTTGTTCAGGTTAGGTTTCAACTGTTTTATGTATATAACTTCAAGAATTTTTTAGTTTTTGTTTATTGTTTTCATGTTTAAGTATAGTTGTGTTTTCAACGAGGATTTTCCGGAACTGTGTACACGGCCAGACATGTTGTTTAAAATGCCTATATATATATATGTGTGTGTGTGTGTGTGTGTGTGTGTTATAAATTTGAAAAGTGTAAAACTGATTTGATTACGTCGCGTTTCGACATCGTTGGATAGACTTCATTAGGTCAGAACAAAATAAATATATGTATGTTTGTATACTATACATACATATATATAAAACTATCTTGGAATACTAAAGATTAAATTTATTCAATAAAATTGCCAATGCCTTCTACCACGGCCTCCAGATGACTTCGGAATCACCTGCAACTCTTCTGGGCGACCTCCTTGTTTATGTTGGTCGATGCTGTCATAATCCATGCCTTCAGTTCATTTTTTATGTTACAACGAGTTTTGTTGGTCTCTTGATCAACTGCACCCCGCGCATAATAATCAAAAGGGTTGCAGTCTGTGGAGTTAGGTGGCCCGATGTAATGGGTCATGTGGTCGCGGAAATTGTCTGGCAGCCATGATTGAGTTCTTCTGTTTGTG
Organism: Acanthosepion pharaonis; assembly: GCA_903632075.3. Classification (NCBI taxonomy): domain Eukaryota; kingdom Metazoa; phylum Mollusca; class Cephalopoda; order Sepiida; family Sepiidae; genus Acanthosepion; species Acanthosepion pharaonis. The sequence continues at coordinate 418,530 of CAHIKZ030005637.1, read as the reverse complement.
TGTCATAGTGCAGAGTTCAGCAGCCTTGGCCCAGGACAGCACTACCACCTCAAGGCATTTGATGTAAGCCATCATGTTGAGTCTGAAGCCCTGTGGAAAGATGAATGGAGTCATAATGCCTCTTCCATCCCTAGTGATCACTCTAAACACCATGATGTTGACTGGATATATTATCCAACTCTTTCCGAATCCTCTGCACTGCCCTACGATTGACACCCAAACACTCTGAAACATTCATATTAGAGCTTCCAGTGCAAATGCCGAGCAGTGCAGCATGCTGTTTCCAAATTTCTGGCGGTGTGAATTGTGTCATGTGGCTCTTTTGCTTAGACGGGGCCCAACTGACCCTACTATACTGTGCAGTCGACAAAATCAAAAACAATGCGCATGCGCGAAATTAAAAATAACTAAAATGGCGACAATTTATCCATCCTCTGTTCCGTATAGGATACATGTTCGATTCAAGTCGGAGGACGAATATTTTCTATGAAAATTTCTCGGACGTTCAGGTCGGTAAATGTTATAAATACTGTTTATTATAAAACAGAGCATTTACTTAAATATTTTTATCTATAAAAAGAATGTATAAACATAAAAATGTCTTAAAATAATTGTCGGACTTTGTCCATTTCATAATATATATATATATATATATATATATATATATATATATATATATATATATATATATATTATAAAATAGATTATGTCCGACAATTATTTAATATATTTTCTGTTTATACCTTATTTTAACAGATACAATTTATTTAAGTGAACGCTCTGTTTCTTTTTTTTAATTAAGCAGTATTAATTCCATTTATCGGCTTGAATGTTCGAGAAATTTCGTAGAAAATATGCGTTCTCTAACAGGAATCGAACCTTTGACCTATACGGAACCGTCATTTGATCTGACGTGCTACACTACTTATTACGTTTATAATATCCAATTAATTAATCCTTAAATTTACTGACTTTGAAACACATCTCTACCACAAATATCGGATTTTTAAGAGACTTTTAAATTTGTTGTTTACATTTTTCGTCTATCATGGCGGTTCGATGGGTGACAACTGAACGTGCTAATGTTTTAAAAATGCCTATAAACTTTATTTAAAAACGCTAATTAATTTCACCTTTAATACAGATTAGTGTTAGGCTATTATCTTTCAAATAAAACCACATTTTAACGTCGAACAATGAAGACATTTATTTAAAATGCATTTTTCGTTTTTTTTAAAGTCCATGGCGCTACCTAATAGAATACAATTAACTTGAAAGAATTTTAACCTAATTGCAATGTGAGGTTTTAAGAGATAGTCGTGTGTCCCCGTTAGATTTGTTCTTTATAGCGTCTTCATGGTAAGCGGGGGTTACTTCGCGGCAACAAATCTCCTCTCCGCGTAAGATGAAGCAGCATTGGCTCACATGATACTAGTAGCAAGAAAGAATCCTTGGTATGACTATAATTGTATGGTGACAGTAACAAAGAAGATATGTAAGTACCCCGCACCTTCACGTCACCACTGTTCAATGGTAGGTTCATTTAGGTCCAATTCATGGGAGCATGACATGCAAGGACTTAATAACCTTGTCTGTTAATAAATTTCCTATTTTTGTGAGTTTATTTTAAGGCCGGGCGCACTCATTTATGGAGCGATAGGAAGTGGGCAGTTCTCTTCAAGTGCATGTTCAATATCACTAAAAGCGCGTGAAAAACGGTCAGAGTGAACGTAATGCACTTTTAAATTATGCATTTTTTTGCTGTAACCATGCTTGACTTAGTATGGCACAAGGCTAGATGTGGAAAGAGTATGCTTAATTTTTAGTCATATATTCGAAAAGCAAAAAAAAAAAAAAACTCCTTAGAACTTAAGAAATTATATTCTGGGTATATGCATATATTCTCATGCGGGGAAAAATAAAAATATATTTATATTTCTAAAATACATTAATATAGTTATTGGAAACAAGGAATAAAGGGATTAGAAATGCGGTTCTACAGAAGGATACTGAGAATTCTATGGACGGAGCTAGTAAGCAACGAGGACGTCTTAAAGAAAATGTCAACAGAAAGAAAATATTAAAAAAAGACAGCTGAAATTCCTTACACACATAATGAAGAAGGACGGCTTGGAAAGCTCAGTCCTCACGAGGCTTATCGGGGGCAAAAGATATAGGGGAAGACAGCGAGCCACTTACCTGACGAACCTGTGTGAATTGATGACGGAACAGGGACCGGGGGCGTTAGCATATGAAGACACACTGCTAAGAGTCACATGAGATAGAATGCTGTGGAGAGCCATGATCACCTATGTCCTGAAGGGTCACGACATATAGTAGAAGTTATCAGGAATTAAGACGAGAGTTACTGAAGGCGATTTTGAACATTTATAATTAAATAAAAAAAATCCTTTTTTTTAATATTCGTACATTTTCAAATGTTAGACGAAAACCTGCTTCGGTTGCTTTTTGTCATTAATCACATTAATCTGATTAATCTTATTACGAGGGATTTCCGCTGGTTGATTCTGATTTAATATTTTTAAGGGACGATTTAAAAGTAGACGGAATGAATTATAATGTCTAATTTCCTGTCATGAGATTTTTTTGCATAAAAGGAAGTATAAAAAATGGCAGGTGTAGGGGTTGTTTAACTAGGGGTAGAGACAGGGACAAAAAACGCGACTATATATATATATATATATATATATGAAGAAATATACTCTTAAGGTGTGCTATATTTATGGGATAAAGTGCTCAATATCAGAGATAGAGTGTGTGTAAATATAAAAGTGAACATAGAAGTCAACACTTAGAGGCGACAGGCTGTTTCACGCTAGACGCAATCGTCAGGCCACGAATGTTGTTTTTTTTTCTCGGCTATTTATATATATGGTGCATTGTGGGCAGTCTATTTTGGCGGCTATTTTGCCGGGAGTCGTTTGTTTATTTATTCATTCATTTATTTATACGGAACAGATATTTTTAGTTAGATGATTATGCTTGTTTTTACTTATTTTTATTTTTTATTTTTAATTTGGGAAGATAATTAAAGCTCTTTATTCAATTTTGGGGTTTATTGCTGTAGTTATATATATTATGGGTAAAATTGCTCAATATCAGGGATAGAGCCTCTCTGTGTGTATACAAATGGTGACTTTCATGCTTGAACGGAATTTTCAGGCCTATATATATATATTAAAGACATTTTTTTTATGTTTAACGTTCTTTTTTATACATACAAGTATTTAAGTAAATGCTCTGTTTATAATAAACAGTATTAAATAACATTTACCGGCCTGAATGTCCGAGAAATTTTCATAGAAAATATTCGTCCTTTGACAGGATTCGAACCTGCATCCTATACAGAACCGTCATAACCTCTCGGCCACAAAGGAGCATTCGGTAGACAAGGTCGAATTTACTGCTTATAAACTTCAATCTTCCATGAATCTCGTACATTCATAACTGCTCTGGCGTATCAAATGTAAACAAATGACGTCATATATTAAGAAAGTTTATAAGCAGTAAATTGTATCTATAAAAAGAACGTTAAACATAAAAAATGTCGGACTTTCTCCATTTCTTATATATATATATATATATATATATATATATATATATATATATATATATATATATATATATATATATATATACAGAACTTTCCGTCGTTTTTTTCGACATATGAGGCAACTCAGTTCCTAGGGACCGACAGCCAAACACCTGCACATTTGATTTTATTATAGTGATGAAGGCTTTGTGCAGAACCAATCACGCATTTTTTGTAGAGCCGAATACAGAGACCTGGTGCACCACGTGCCACAAGGTCCCCAAAAATCACTCCGCATGTTTTGAATGTTGTCCTTTTCTTAGACCAGTCTATCCTACTATTTACCCATATCTGGGGGAGAAGTAGAGGATTCATACCTTTCCGCTATCCATTACCCCACCGTGTCTGTCTGTCTATCTATCTATCTCTGTTCATATCTATCTATCTATCTATCTATCTATCTATCTATCTATCTATCTATCTATCTATCTCAGTCTTTTCATATCTATCTATCTATCTATCTATCTATCTATCTATCTATCTATCTATCTATCTATAATATTGCGCATCGAATGCTGTTATTAAAGTAGTGCTCGATGCAACATAACAGAAGTATAAACTATTTATTGATAAATATACATTTATTCCTCACCGGTAGTACAACTCGGAGTTCCATGCACAACTCAATGCAGCACCTGAAGATTGCATTGTGCATGAAACACCGAGTTTTACTACGGGGGTGGGGGGTAGGGAAATCCAAATAAAGAGAAATAACAGTCAGGTATAGAATCCACAGTTCTTTTGCATTAATTATTTTAAAAATGTGCTCGATACAACGTAGAGCATAATATTTTAATATTTATATTTAAAAAAATATTTAACAGCGGATAGGTGTATATCCCCGCTCCCCCCCCAAAAAAAAGGTTAATTTTATTATACTTTAGAAATATCTTAAAGGGGCTTCTAGTATGCTTAAATCAAATTTAATTAAATTATTTTCATACTAAGATACTCTACTTATCCGCATCCACCCGATTATGTCATTATAACTAAAAATCATATTCTTAACCGGATGTAATTGGTGACATGCTAAAAATAACGGTTCATTCAGACATGTTTGAATAATACACACACCCGACATTTTTTAACCGACATTTTTTTCACTTTTCTGCTTTAGATTTGAATTGTCTTTTCATTGGTCAAAGAAGACACACCCATAAAAAATTTGAAATCTTGTTCCTCCCTCCTTCTTAACTCTTAAATAAAATACCATTTTGTTTTTTCAAAAGTAAATCATTTTCATCAAAAGTTATCCAACATCGCTTGATAATGAACAGATTTAAGTTCCGAAAGATAGAAATTTCCGAGTCGCGATGTAAAATATTTTTAGAATAAAAATCTTATAATATATATATATATATATATATATATATATATATATATATATATATATATATATCCGAATGTAATGAGAACGAAAATAATATATAAATCGTATCGTTCACAGTATTAATTCAAAAGATGGCTCAATACCGATAGTAGCGCAATAATTAATTATATTTTTTTCATATAGACAAAAACAATTCACTCACTACAAAGATGCAGCTTCGTTTCAGTGCATTGAAATTGCACTTCGACTGGTCGGAACCAAAATGGTTATGCATAACCCAAACTGTTATGCATAAGCATTTTGGTTCTCACCAGTCGAAGTGCAATTTAGATGCACTGAAACGAAGTTGCATCTTTGTAGTGAGCAAATTGTTTTTGACTATATGGACAATTTACAACATATATATATATATATATATATATATATATATAACCTTTGGTCTAAGTAAAACAGTGCTCAATGCAAAATAACAGAGCTATTAAGTATATATTAATAAAAATAAATAATAACCCGCGTCAACAGTACAACTCGGAGTTTCAGGCACCGTGCAATCTTCAGGTGCCGCGTGCAAGAAACTCCGAGTCGTAGAGTCGGCGTGGGATATTATTTCGGAACACGACTGAAACAATAACTAATACTAATAAATTCTTTTAGTCATGTTCCGAAATTAAGTTTCCCCACCTCTTCTACTATTTAGTTCTTGTGAATATCGTCTTATGTCCCGTCCCAGATCATAGCAACCAATCCTTCTGAAGTCGCAAAAATTCTGAAGAAAAAAAATGTCTAAAGTTCTATTCAAGTCAGTATATTTATTTATTTTGTGATGCCAAATCGTTATTCAAATATATATATATATATATATATATATATATATGGGCACACGAAATGTGTTAATGATTTACAAGCAAGTCTAACATGAGATGACATCAAACAACTTATTCGACGCCAAGAGAAACACGCCTAAATGCTCCACATACATTCCATTTAATAAAACATGTTTCAAGGAAGGATTGGTTCCTGAACATGTTATGATTTGTTCCTAAACATGTTATGAATGAAGGCAAGAGAAAAACTTTTTTTTACCGAC
>CAHIKZ030005637.1:400000-407500 GCA_903632075.3 Acanthosepion pharaonis | reverse complement strand
TCTCCAGAACTAGTTTGAGATTATCTGAAATTTGATTGGCTGATTTTATATGTCAACTGTTGTCACCTTATCTAACGTTGAATTTTATATAGGGCACCCGCTGAAGAGGATGGAACTAACGATTCAGTAGCAATGTCAACTAGATTTACCTTATTCACACCTCCATTTTGTAAACCTGCAGGAATTTGTGGTTTCATGCCTTTACCAAAGAGCGTTAATTTTATTGTACATAAGCAGCTTCAATCGACTTTCAGATTTCTTCTTCTTCTTCTTTTTCTTCTTCTTCTTATTATTATTTCTTTTTATGGAGGCTTTCAAATACCAGTAGACAGCAATTGCGCTGTAAAAAAAAAACTCCCCAAAACCCAGGCATATTTACTAAAATACGCGTCCCCACTAAATAAAACGTTTGAAGTAATTAGGACAGTTTTGAAATATCTTAACTATCAGCTGTATACAATTCCACCTCATAAAATATCGGAATTTCACAGTGAAAAATGAAACGTTATATATATGACATAAATGCTGATCCTTTAATTCTTACATATACTATCTATTAATTTTATATGAATTTATATATATGCTAATTATATATTAATCTGATATATATATATATATATATATATATATATATATATATATATATAAAACAGTATATCAATGGTTAAAATGGCTTTGAGCGAGTGAAGTCCGGGTGAAGTCTTGACAAAAACTATCCTTTTTAAAACATTGTGGACTGGCGCTACAAATCCCAAATAACAGAAACCATATAACTTGAAGACTATCAACAGCAGCAGCAACAACTAAAATTGATGGCACATGTAACTCGAACATAAAATAAAGGTAAAATTAAGTTATTGACATTCCACACTACTTCAAATAAAATGTTATGAAGGAAACTCCCATCAGTACTGGAAAGAGCCATAACAGCTACTGGACTTGAGAAAGCTATTTTCCTGAGAAATTGTTTTAATAAAAAAAATTATAACTTTAAGCCCAGGGTGGCACTGGCTTCTTGTTCAATGAATGCCAAATGTTTCCCTATAAGGAAACGCCTAATATTACCATTAGCATATCTATCTGAAATGGATAATATCTACAGGTTTATCTATTATTACATCTATCATTGTCTATTCATACCGATCTCTTCTGTTTAGACCTCACTAGCTATCAGTATGTACTTATTTAACTTAAGCCCATCTCCACCTTTTTTTTTTTTTTTTTACCTACGCTCATATGTCAATCATCATTGGTGCATATGGTAAAAATACAGAAGTTTCAGGTTTGGGGTTGAGGATTATTCTGTCGTAAAATCACAGTAGAGGCGCACCTTGTATATACTAAGTATATATTTACCTGTCTCCCCACTATGTAACATAGGGTCTTTTTTTTTTTGTTTACCTAGGGAGACCATACACATACGTATGCATATGGGCCAAGGACCGGTTTTCGCGACCACTGTTACGCTGGCGTCGATATTACAACGACGCCACCTCTTAGTGCAGTGGAGAAGGTGCTGTCGTATAGTGGCTATTCCCAGTATCGGGCGCCTTCTCACAATTAAAATGAGGAGAACACTTTACTCTACTTGTGGCTAAAAGCGAACTTCTGAAGTAATTGACTTCAAGATGAATGTTCTTCCCTCACAATCATGATGAATAGGGGCCAAGACATGTTAATAATATTTATTAATATCTGTCTATATTTCTGAGATGAGGTATTATGTACACTATTTACATTATTCGGACTATTGTCCTCATCTTTGTCGACATATTTATTACAACGTTACGCTCCGGCTTTCTTCAGATGTTTAGAATGTCGAACTGAACCCTTTATTCCACGTGCCATGTTTAATGGATGTCTGTTATCTTCTGTTAATTCTCCACTTCCTTAGAGGGGTATTGAACTCACACTGTTTAGGTCTTGTCACTGGATCTAATGCCTTTACCCACTGTGCCATCTGTGTATGAATTTCAGGCTATCATAAACCTAATGTCTTCAGCATCATTTTTTATCAGTGCTCATATTGGAATTTTTATTGTTATCATTGTATGATATTAATAAATATTATTAACACGTCTTATTCACAGAGGCCAAGACATGTTAATTGTATTTGTTAATATCTTTATATATTTCTGAGATGAGGTATTATGTACACTATTTACATTAAATTTGTCGACATATTTATTAGAACGTTACGCTTAGGTAGTTGGAATGTCGACTTGAACTGTGTCAGTTATCTTCTGTTAATTCCCTTCTCCATGTTCTCCACTTAGCCGGAATTGAACTCAACTCTTTGGGTCCTGTCACTGGATCTAGCTAACGCCTTTATCCACTGTGCCATGTGTCCTTGAGGACATCTGTGAATGAATTTCTGGGTATTATAAACCTAATGTCTTCAACCATTTTTAATCAGTGCTAATATTGTAATTTTTACTGTTATCATAGCTGTTTTTACCAGAGCTCATATTACAATTTAAGCTTACTTTAGCCTGGCTTAAAGCGACAAAGTTGCTGTATTCGCTATACTTACTAATTATGATCCCAGGACAAAATACCTATATGTATTGCTTATTAAATTATTCTACAGTAAATGTTCGATTTAGGAATGGAAGACTAAAACATTATTAACTCTTCGTTCCCTCTTTTTTTTGATAAGTTTAAATGAAATCCGATATTTTTATGAAAAGGGAGCTTTTTATCTTCTCTACTGAAACATAAAGTATTTGAGTAAAAAAAAAATTGAACGTGTGATGTTTTGAATTTCGTATGTTGAATATTTTAGTTTCCTCCTCATAAAATATTGGATTTTCACAGGGAAAAATGAAACGTTATATATGACAGAAATGTTGATCCTTTAAATCTTATAATATACTATATATTAATTTTATAAGTATTTATATATATATACTAATTATATATTAATCTGATATATATATATAATTTTAAATCTCATATATATTGAAATATATAGGATTCTGTAGCATGAACTGTCGGTTTTTGACAACGAAAAAGTATATCTGACCAAAATGGAAATTCTTTTAAACTTATAATTTTAAATTTAGTGACTTTCACCATAAAAATATCAGATTTTGATTGGTAGAATTAAAGTGCCTGATGAGAATATTATTTTAATGAAATTATATGCTGACTATTACCATATACGAGTTCATTTCGTTAAGGCAAGTAATTTCCCGTTCCACAAATAAGACGTTTTTGTAACTGAGCAGTAATGAGCACCCCTATACAACGCTGTTTTCAATTTTACACCACTTAATACTGAATCCATTTGCTCCTATTTTCCACCTTCTCTGTCGCAGCCAAATAACGGAAAAACGTCACGGAAAAAATCTTCACTGTTTGACGGAATATTTCAAATCATGATTTTCTAATCTCTCTCAATTTGTGGATCCATTCTCATAAACAGTTTACCTTAGTTTCACTACTCAAATGCGGCTTAGTTTCATCATGTGGATGTGCGGGTGGTGTAATGGAGGAGTCGAGTTCGAGTTCGTTTCATTCGCTTATATACCTCTGGGAAAGGTATGAATCAAGGTCCCCCCGCTGTGGATTAAATATTAGGATTTGTATATGGAAATTGTTATCTATCAAAAAATAAATAAATAAATAAATAAGAATAAATAAATAAATAATAAGAATTATTTTTACAATACCAAAATATCTTTCGGCTTTAAATAACCGGCAAAAGGTTGATAAACCGTAAAAAACAAATCAACTAATCACTCAAATATAAATATTTGAATGATGGAAATTTTGGAAACATTGTTTTATGGTTCATTTCAGTATTGAAATGACTAATTAATATTTCTCGTTTTTTCAGCTATATTGTTTCTCCCATCCTGTGTATGACGATAAACTACATCCGCGTCCTGGGTAAGACGATAAACTACATCCGCGTCCTGGGTAAGACGATAAACTACATCCGCGTCCTGGGTAAGACGATAAATTACATCCGCGTCCTGGGTAAGACGATAAACTACATCCGACAGCAAGGCCTCTCATCAGAAGCCTTTGAGGAACGTGGAACCACCTCTTAATTGATGGTGTTCCCAGGTCTACTCTGACCCGGGGTCGTAGCACCTGTTAGAGTCCCCGCTATGTGCAAATTATAACCCACTGTGGTGTTGATATGCCGTAAAAGAAGCCAACCCAAACCATATATCATATACTATGCCACTGTACAATGAAACCAATTCATGATGGTTAAAACTGATTTTCCAAGCATGTGAAAGAACATATCGTATTAAAAAATATACTATTAAACATATATGAACAAAATGTTGTGACCTTGCTCTCTTTAGACAAAAATGCTCTAATATAAACATGTATGAGATCTTTGAGAAAGTAAAAATGGATGACATAATATAATTTCTGAAAAGAGTGGGACCCTACCAAAAAATAAACCAAATGTAAATGTCACATGTAAAATCAATTTCTCTTCAAACTGCATACCTGAAAAGAATAAATTAATGAAACCAGACTCTCGACAAAAACCCTCTTTACAAAAATATGTCAATAAAACAAAACTAAACAAACAGATTTTTTTTTTTACAAAGAATGCTTATTCTATTCATATGAGGCTATTTTTAAAATCTTGTCGGCATTAAATAACCCATTGAAGTTGCTATGACGTAAAACAAAACAAACCAATCAAACTAAACATTGTTTCTCAAATTCAATTAATAGAAATAAATATATTTCTACTTTCTCTACAAAAACCATATCAATTGAAAAACGTTTTGCGGAAGTTTATGGTAAGTTGACCATATGAAAAATAAAAACACAACAATAAAATAATTTGATTTACCATCTAAGTTTTAACCAGGCTCGACGTTGCTTAACAATGTTTCAATGTGATATGAAGGGTATTATAATTTTTTGTTAAATTATAGTTTATGAAGTGTAGGATGCACGGTTATTTATGGATTGGTGACATCAAGACGGGTGACCACTTGGGAATACCAGGTGCTTTAAGCTTAGATATGCGGATAGCGTGACGGGTAACGATGTGGAATTGGAAATCGAGGAACCGAATTCCAATTCCAGTTGGGTTCGTTATATTCACTTGCGGGCAAACACACTTGGGAAAGGCATGAACCCAACTCTTCTCCCCACACCCCGCTCATATATGGGTTAATTAGTAGGATTTGTATAAATAAATCATTATTATTTCGAAAAGATTCTTAGAATCTAAAAATATTTTCTGGCTTTAAATAACCTGCAAAATGTTGATTAGCCTTGAATCAATCAATCAATCAATCAAAAAAAAAAAAAAATAGCCATAAGAAGCGATGCCTTATAAGTCGATTTTGTTGTATCAAGATATGAATCGTTGTGTGTCTGCCGAAATTCATACAGTAAAGTCTTAAATATGAAAAAAAATAAATAAATAAATAAAAAATAAACAGGTAAAATGTTCAGATTCTAAAAAAAAAACAAAAAAAACCCCACAGATCTAATAGTCAGGTCTTGTAGATATCTGTCTATATTTCTGAGATGAGGTATTATGTACATTATTTACATTATTTACATTATTCAGATTATTGTCCTCATTTTTGTCGCCATATTTATTACAACGTTTTGGCCATTGTACGCTCCGGCCTCCTTCAGTGCCATGTTTAATGGATGTCAGTTATCAGTTATCTCCTGTTAATTTCCCTCTGAAAGTTCCCCACTGCCTTAACCGGGTATTGAACTCACACTCTTTGGGTCCTGTCACTGGATCTAACTAACTAAATATGGCGACAAAGATGAGGACAGTAGTCCGAATAAGGTAAATGAGCTCTTGTAGATAATGATAAAAAGTCCTGGGTACCAGATTTTTAAAGAAAATTACCTTGCTGTACTTCTGGACAATATCTGTTTTATCTTGGCCATTTCAACTAAAAACAGTAAACGATGAATATGGTAGAAGCAGAAAACTTCCTCCAGTCATTTTTTTTTAAAGAAAAGGTAAGAAAATAAAAATTTCTGTGCCTAAAATAACCGAGGGATAATAAATGCATTCATTGTACGCCAGAGGTCTTGTCACTTTTCTCACTATCAGTCACTTCTGCTTGCCTTGTCAGACATACAAATTGAGTAGGGAACTATTTTCTTGTCGTATGTTCTTATCGGCGGGCGAGCAAGTCTTTGCTAGCCTTTTCTTTTTACGTACACGTTAAGGAAAAAACATGTGTTGAAATGTTAGCTTGTTGAGAAGGAACACTTCTGACAGTGACTGATATCTCTTTCATTCTACTTTACTTAAATTCTTTGCTTATTATTAGTTATTTTTTTAAAAAGGCTATGGCAAATTTTTACATTTCTGACTTTCACTCTGGTGTCAGCTTTGCCTGAACAATTGCCTGTATAAAAACAATGCTACAGATTTATTTGGATGTGCGTTCAATTCTCATTGGAAACGTAAGAACTCGTTAGGAAAAAAGAACATTCCAATCCACAATTCTTAGCTAGTATTGGTAGAGTCAGTTAGTTAAAATTACAATGAAATAAAACGGCGCGAACAGACAATGTTAAATACATTTACATCCAAATATACAGAAATGAGACAGTCTTCCAAAAACGTATTAAAAACAAAGTTGTCCATATTGCCAAATAGGTTATTATATATCGGGAATAATAAACAATAAATCATGAAAATTGAATTAACTCTTTGAGCCCTGACGACCGCTTTACCGATGGTAGAGAAAAATGACGTAATGCCCAGCTAGCGGTTGAACAGTGGTAGAAAAATGACTTAATTCCCAGCCACCGGTTGAACGGGGGTAAACTCTTGTAATTATTTTTTTTATATCTATTGTGAAATATTACATCCCAATTATTTGCGAATTTTGACTCAGGAGCTCAGGCAGAAGGGTTAAAATTGTTTAGGAACGCATGGCTCAAAGGATTAAAAAAAACAATAACTTTTGTCTAAATGTCAAAAAGGTTTCGGCAGGGATAACATTTTTGAGCCGATATTTCTCAAACCTGGGAATTGGGTTTTGGCTGGTTTTTATTTCCCTGATTATGTCGGATTGTCACATGGCAGTTTCGTAAGAGCGATTTATTTTTTTACTCCACTAGAAGCAACTTGTTTAATCTTACATCAGACTACTGTAACAGACGAAGTGCATGTTGCAGTTTTGGGAGTATTATGTTTACTAGTGAGCTAGCCCAAATGACTTGACTCACTTTATAGTCCACCAATAGAAGGACAGCCAATCAGAAGACGTAGAATATTCAATCCGTCGTGTATAAAGGCGGCCATTTTGTTTACTCTATCCGAATGTCCAGTGCTAGCTTGTCAGGCGAAGATGAACAGAAGGACGAACTACGCTCTGCTACGTTTACCGGGATATCCACTGCTAACTTGAACTACGCTTCCCTACTGTCTTCGAAATATTCACTGTTAACCTCTGGATTCTATACTCAAAGACGGCCGTCATCATGAACAACAGTGCATTCAACCGAAACAGTTAGGGTAAAGACTTATAA
>CAHIKZ030005637.1:390000-395000 GCA_903632075.3 Acanthosepion pharaonis | reverse complement strand
AAAACAGAGCTATAAAGTATATATTAATAATTACACATATATCTACGTTCACATTACGATGTTTCATGGCTTTCCCAATCATCAGGTACAAAAAGTTACGAACTGTTCAATGCGGTTGTATTTTTTTGAATAAACTGTAATGAGCAGTTCGTAACTTTTTGTACCTGATGACTGAAAAAGCCATGAAATTCTGAGTCATACTGTAAACGTAGGTATATATGTAAATATATATATATATATATATATATATATATATATATATAGTGAATATTGAAGTCAACACTGAGAGGCGACAGACTATTTCAACCTAAACTCAATCATCAGGCCACTATTGGTCTGATGATTGCTTTTAGCATGAAACAGTCTGTCGCCTCTGAATGTTGACTTCAATGTTCACTTTTATATTTACATACGCTCTATCTCTGATATTGAGTAGTTTGTTCCATATTAAAATATACCTTAAAACTATATTTCTTCATATATACGATGCGATGAGAACGAAAGTAATATATAAATTTCAAGGTTCACAGCATTAATCCAAAAGAGAGCTCGATACCAATGGTAGAGCGATAATTATTTGAAATGCACTGAAACCAAGTTGCATCTTTGTAGTGAGCAAAATGGTTTTGTCTATATGATAAAATTATAATAAATAAATAATTTCTTCATATATATATATATAATTTTTGTTTCATATTTGAAAAACATTTTTGGGTCTGTCTATATTTCTGAGATGAGGTATTATGTACATTATTTACATTGTTCGGGCTATTGTCCTTATCTTTGTCGCCATATTTATTACAACGTTTCGGCCGTTGTACACTCCGGCCTTCTTCAGGTGGTTGGAATGTCGGACTGAACCCTTTATTTATGTGCCATGTCTAATGGATGTGGATTATCTCCTGTTAATTTTCCCTCTGAAAGTTCTGCACTGCCTTAACCGGGTATTGAATTCACGCTCTTTGGGTCCAGTCACTGGATCTAACCAACGTCTTTATCCACTGTTCCATGTGTCCTTGAGGACATCTGGGTATGAATTTCTTGGTATTATAAACCTAATGTCTTCAGCAACCATTTTTACCAGTGCTCATATTGCAATTTTTCTGTTATCATTTCATGTTTTTACCAGAGCTCATATTGCAACTTTGTTGTTATCATTGCTTTTCTCTGGCACTCCAGAGTTTCCCATATTGTATTTATTTCTATGCTTGGTCGGCTCAGGAGATTTTTGTGGCCTAGCATATGTGCTGATTCCTTAAGTTTACGAATTTTCCAATAGTGTTCCCTGTCTAGGATCTCAACCTGATCCCACAGAGGGCGGTGATCTCCCTACTCTCTCCATATGTGGTCAGCCACGCCTGATTTTTCTACCTCCCCTCGTGTTACAGCTTTCTCGTGTTCTTGAAGCCTTATTTTGTTTTTGCTGAAACAACAGAATGTCGGAACAAATATAATTTACTCGTATTTCTACCCGAACTGATACGATATTAGAAACGACGAGTATCTTACGGCTAATGTCCGAAGTGACACTCTCCCTTGTTGTCAGTTAGTCATTAATGAGTAGGCGCTGAGTGCATTTGTATGTGATGTGATCGCCGTAGTAGTCATAATGACCAAATGATTAGATTTTATGCGTCTAAATCTAGCCCAACCCAAATGTTTTGTCCTCCCCCCCCTGCTGTCCAGATCTCGGTTCGTGTCTCCTATAAGATGACTCTGATGATCAGCAACGGAATTACACGTTCTGTCGCAAATATGCTAAATGAACTTGACTTCTTCATCGTGATTAAATTAATTTATGGAATGTCCTTATTTGCACCAACATGTGTCTTTTCAATCCAAATTTTTTTAATAATTTACACAAGTGATATCTTCTGGATGTTGACAACTTTTGCCTGCTAATACACACACACACACACACACACACACACATATATATATATATATATATATATATATATATATATTTATGTATGTATGTATGTATGTATGTATGGGAATATAAACACGTTCAGTGATAAGTGTAATTTAAATTGCATATGAAAATTTAATACTCGTGAACTGTGAATTGTCATAATTGCTGAAGAAGCCTTGGAGAACCATCATCGCCCACGACCTAAATGGTCATGGAAGAGAGAGAGAGATAAAGCAAAGAGTGCGAGAGAGCGAGAGCAAAGAGAGCGAGCAAAAAGAGAGAATGAGTAAAGAGGGAGAGCAAAGAGAGCAAAGAGAGAGAAAGAGAAGAGAGAGAGAGAGCACAAAGAGAGAGTGAGAGAGCAAAGCGTGAGAGAGAGCGAGAACAAAGAAAAAGAGAGTAAAGAACAGAGAAAGAGCAAAAAGGGAGAGTAGAGAGAAAGAGTAAAGATGGAGAAAGAGCAGTCAGGGAAGAAAGAAGGAGAGCAGAGAGAGCAAACAGTGAGAGGACAAGGAGGGAGAGCAGAGAGATAGGAGGAGCAAAGAGAGAAAGTAAGAGCAGAGAGAGAGAGAGTGAAAGAGCAGAAAGGAGGAGGACAAAAATGGAGAGCAGAAAGAGGTCAAGAGAGAGAGAGGGAGGGAGAGAGAGAGAGAGAGAGAGAGAGAGAGAGAGAGAGAGAGAGAGAGCGAGCAGAGAAATAGAGTCCAATGTCAGGAAATGTATTTGCCAGTACATTAATATACAGTGCTTTGCATCAGTATTCACTGCCCTTGAACTTTTACAGTTTTGTCCCGTTAGGACCCTAAATTTAAATGTATTTTATTGGGGTTGTATGTAATGGACCAACACCAAAATATTTCATCATTTTGAAGTGGAAAAATACATTACGTGGTTTTCAAAATTATTTACAAATAAAACTCTGAAAGCTAGTGAGTGCATATGTATTCACCCCACTTTTATTTGAAACCCCTAAATTAAACTCACCCAACTTAGTAATCAGTACTAAGATTTTCCTCGCGATTAAGATTTAAGATCTCATATCTAAGATTTACCACCATTTTTAGGACATATAGTTCTGCAGAGATATGCAGAGTCAGTGTCTTTTCCAAGGGCAATATTATTATTTACTGAGTATAAGCATCCTCAATTGAAATTCAAACTGGTAAGTGTTACGATATCTAGTCGCTTTGTCATCTAAAGGCTTAAATAAAAGGCTACTTATATCTATATAAGCAGGTGCGGAGATATAGAAATGTAAGTGTTGTTGTCTAGGTATGTGGTAATCCCACTGGGAGTGTTGAGCCTTTTAACCTTCGTTCAACTAGGAGAAGGAAAACTGATGAAACACCTGAAGATTGACAGCATCAAATGATGTTGCCTGGTTTTCTTTTTAGGTATAAGATGTTTTTGCTTAGAGTATGACATTGAGTCAGTGCAGCGTCTTCCTCCATTTTAAAAATTTCATGTACTTGGTATCATAAGGAATTTTTTTACATTGTTGTAGAGGGGAATTAGCAGGAGATAACTGACAATTGACATTCATTAAAACATGGCACGTGAAACTAGAACAGTCTATCCCAGTGAGCGAAATAAAGGGTTCAGCCGAAACGTTGTAATAAATATGGCAACAAAGATGACGACAATAGTCCGAATAATGTAAACACTGTACATAATACCTCATCTCAGAAATACAGGCAGTTACTACAATTGTTTTCTAAAGTTTTTGCTGAGATTTGAACAAGTCTTTTCTGGGATTTTTTTTCCATTCTTCAATGGTTACACGTTCTAATTCCTGGAGTTTTTTTTTTGGTGACCGACGATTTTTTCGAACTTTCAATTCTTGCCATAGATTTTCAATAGAATTCAAGTCAGGACTAATTGAAGGCTATGACAGAACTGTAATCTTTTTCTGAAGTCACTCAGTCACTGATTTAGACGTATGTTTGGGATCTTCAGAGCGAACTGGCTCATTATTATATGGATTATATATATATATATATATATATATATATATATACTCTGTCTGGTGTTATTAAGCAAATCATATAAACTTCAATAATTCAAAATTGGAATGAAAAAAATTGTCAAATTTTAAACAATCAATTAAGATGTCAAAACAAAGCCTGAGTTAAAATTTTAGGTAGCATCAATATGCTTTTATTAAAGTTACTGAAGTTATTTGATGTATTCTAAAAAAAAAAAACTGCCGTTTGAAGTTAGTAGGAAAAACAAATAATCACATTTTACTTCAATAAAAAGGTAATAAAATCATCAAAAATTGATTAACGCATATAACAGAGCAAATAACGAACACATATGATAAGTCCTTGAATCCTTTACAATTTAATATAGTGATCCTTCTCAATAACAGCCAGTCATCTATTATTCATTGATTTTGTTATTTAGGCAGGTTCAATTTCCGACATGGTAGTTTTAATTGCTTCCCAAAGTCCTACTTTGTTGTTATATTGTTTGCCACCTTCATATAATTTCCTTTTCACAATTGGCCATAGATTTTCGATCGGATTCAGATCAGGACTTGATGATAGTCATTCCATTATCTTCTCTCCTGTAAATCTTTTATGCTCTAGGAATTTACGGGTAAGCTTTGATACACGAGAAGGAGCATTGTCGTGCATAAATACACAGTTCACTTTGAAACTGCGATACTGGGAATTGTACCATATAAAGAAAATCTATGTTCGCAAAATCGTATTAGTTAGCACTGTTCAGTTTATCTCCTTCATCGACTTTGAATGGTCCAATAATGGTTTGGTCGACAATTCCAGCCCATATAACAAACCTACCACCTCCTTATTGACTTCTTTTAGCCACAGGCACGTCTGAATTAGATAAATCCATCCTTTGCGCCCATCCATCAGGTCCATCAAATGTCACTCGAGATTCGTCCATGAAAATTACTTTAAAAAAGCTAATTTTCATGTATTTCTTGGCCCAATTTTGACGCTTCAGAATATTTGCTTTAGTGAGAATAGGTTGGCTAGGGGATTTTTTTTTTACAGATCCTAATTCACAAAGCATCCTAAACCTTTTGTCCTTCTTGACGCCCTCAATTTTAGCCTTT
>CAHIKZ030005637.1:357500-387500 GCA_903632075.3 Acanthosepion pharaonis | reverse complement strand
CGCCTCATTGAAGATAAAAAGGAAGAGAAAGGAAGAAAGAAAAATTAGAGAGAGGCAGGTTAGTGATAACGAAAGAAAATGAAATAGGGTATGAGGAAGAATCAAAGGAAAGGAACAAAGTGGGGAGGAGTGAAGGAGCTAGAGAGAGAGAGAGAGAGAGAGAGAGAGAGAGAGGGGGGGGATAGAAGTTAGAAAGAGAGGATAAAACCCGAAAAGAAAAGGGGATGAAGAAAGAGAAAAGGTAAATAATAAAAGGAGTAGTGGTCGTGTGTGTCTCTCTCTCTCTCTGTGAGAGAGAGATAGAGAGAGAGAGAGAGAAAGTGAGAGAGAGAAGCAGGTTGGTGATAACGAAAGAAAATCAAATAGGTATGAGGTAGTAGAAATCAAAGGAAAGGAAAGAGTAGAGAGGAGTGTAAGAGCTATATATATATATATATATATATATATATATAGAGAGAGAGAGAGAGAGAGAGAGAGGTTAGAAATTGAGGAAAAAAACAAAAGAAAAGTGACGAAGAGAGAGAAAAGGTAAAAGAAGTAATGGTTGATTGTGTGTCTCTGTGTATGTGTGCGAGAGAGAGAGAGAGAGAGAGAGAGAGAGAGAGAAATTAGTGATGAAGAAAGAAGTAGTAAAGTAAGAGACAGGAAGCAATGGATAAAGCTCTACTCCCGTTCAAAAATGGATAACGAGTGTGAAGACGGGCGATATGCGAATCGATCATTCTATCTATCTATCTATCTATCTATCTATCTATCTATCTCAGTCTGTTCATATCTATCTATCTATCTATCTATCTATCTATCTATCTATCTATTTCAGTCTGTTCATATCTATCTATTTATCTATCTCAATCTTTTCATATCTCTTTATCTATCTATCTATCTATCTATCTCAGTCTGTTCATATCTATCTACACACACACACAATGCTACCCACAAACACACACACACATATATATCTTAGCTTTTTCGTGTATGATTATGTTCTTGTTACCTGAGGATTGCAAAATCTGGATGAGATGAACGGTAGCGGAGGAATACATGTCCAGAAACTTTTGATATTAAATTTTAATGCACTTTATTCTGCTTTATATTTTACATTAAACTCTTCTTTCTTTTTTTTTACTGCGTTAGCGCTCTACTGCGCAATTATACACACAAAATACTCGACAAATCCAATGACGGATATGCAATGTGATTGGTCCTGATCTGGCATCTCGTCTACAGTCACTTTCTCACAGACGTGCTGTGGCCTCCCTCTGTCTTTTCTACAAATATTTTCATGTTAACTAATCCGACGAACTACTTTCACTGGTACCCAAACTATATGAATTTTAGCATGCTACTAGTTTGGCATTTCAGTCCCACTCTTTTACTGTCGAAACAGTTAAATGTAATTGCCTCTTCTACTCCAACATCTTCTTGTCTCGCACTTCCCGACAGTTGAACTCCCTTCCTCTTACTTCCCTCCCTGATAACTATAATCTTCAAATATTCAAATGTAATCTCAATCGGCATCTTCTGATGCCCTGATGTTGATCTGCGTCCTTCTCTTTATCCTTTCCTCAAGCACCCCTCTTTACTCTCACTTGTGTGTTAGTGGCCTTCCCGCCTTGCTTGGAATTAAAAGTTTTTTTTAAAAAAATGCACACACACATACGCACACACAGAGAGTGTATCAAAAATTATTGTACAAAATTTGGGGAAGTGTTTCTCACTCCAAAACTAGGACAAGCATATGTCAGCAAATCTTTCGTTTTTGAGTTATTAAGTTTAAAGGCGATGTGTTGCCATGTAGACAAGGTCACATTTATCATTCGTATATATTTGTGGCTAGTCTGTTTTTAACGTTTAAAGTGTGTAGTAGTGAGTTAACTAAGTGTTCCGTTTAAGAATGGCGGGATATTCATATCGGGAGCAGACAGATATTATTTTTACATACGACAGCGCCAATGGCAATGGACGCGAGGCTGCTCGGCTGTATCAGATTGCGTTTCCAAACTGAAGCCAGTCGAGTCATCCAACCTTTGCTGCTGTTTATCGTCGTGTTGCTGAGACAAGCTTCGTGACACCACAAACTGGTAATATATATTTTTGAACTGTTAAAGATTTACACTTAGTGATTCAAAAACGAATGATTTGCGGAAATATGTTTATATGGAATTGTAAACTTGTTTAATGTGAGGAAACCGCCATCAATGTAACAACATTTTTGATGTGTTTCACTTTTATGTTTCACTTTTATGAAAGCTTCGTCAGAGATCGAGATAGAAATGAGAAAAGCAAGGAGACAGTGTACTAGAATGTTAAGAACTTTTGGTTAATTTTTATTGGTCAGATACGTGTCACGTGTATAAATGCAATAGATGATATATAAATATGTGTGAGTAACAGTTTGTACGAT
This sequence comes from Acanthosepion pharaonis, assembly GCA_903632075.3. NCBI lineage: Eukaryota > Metazoa > Mollusca > Cephalopoda > Sepiida > Sepiidae > Acanthosepion > Acanthosepion pharaonis. The sequence goes on along the minus strand of CAHIKZ030005637.1, from coordinate 385,096 downwards.
AAACTGTGTGATAGTGTAAGAGTGTGTATGTAAATAAATGTTTGTGTGTCAACGTGTATGTTGGACGTTAACGTTAATTCATGTAAGTGTATAAGTGTGTGTGTGTGTGTGAGGAATATCTATAGATGTCACCCACAGTCCTAACATAGCAATATTCTGTCTCTTTGTTTTCGTTTCTATCTCGATCTTAGACGAAGCTTTAATAAAAGTGAAACATGTTAGATTGATATATGTTTCCTACTTGTTCTTTATTTTATTCTATCATATATCCTGGCCCATGTCTCGTGCCTTTCGTCTGAATGAAACATTGAAATGGATAAATTCTGTATTAGTTTTTCGAATGTTTTTTTTTTCTTTCACAGTTAAATTTCTATCACTCTCACAAACTCAGTCCACACCAGGGTTGATAAGACAGACGACCAATATCTTCGTCTGCCGAAATAGTCTATTCTCCATATGAGGTGATTTGGGATGGTATTGTTTATTAATTATTTGCTTTGTAATAATAAATACATGGAGCTCTTTTTGTGGATCAGCGTTAATATTTTATATTACTAGGATTCACTTCGATTATATACCAACGGATTTGTTACTATATATATATATATATATATATATATATATATATATATATATATATATATTTTTTTTAATTATTTTATAAAAAAATTTATAACATAAGTATGTTATAAAATCACTACAAAAATAGCCATTTTGTTTCAACACACTCTGTGTCTTATCAAGTGATGGTGTTGAAAAGAAAATAAATGGTTTTAAAAGTTTCAGATTAATTAACGATCCTACACTAGGGGGAGTGTATTTGTGTATGTGTATGTATGTGTGTGTGTGTGTGTATGTGTGTATGTGTGTGCGTGTGTGCATATGTGTATATATGTGTGTGTGTGTCTGTGTGTCCTATTTTGTTGTGTATGTGTGTTTGTATTTGGGTATATTTCTGTTTGTATGAATGTGTTTATATATTTGTATGTTAGACTATATGTATATTGCTGTGTGTTGGTGTTTGAAGGTATATTTATGTATCTATATGTTAGTTCGTTTATATATGTATTTGGTTGAAAGTTGTTGTATTTTTATGTATGCATGTATATATGGGTGGTTGTTATTGCAGGTAGATATATTTATGTATATATATATGTTTATTTGTAGATATGTATGTATGTGTGTATATATATTTATGTATGTTTGTGTATGTATATATATAGGTGTGTGTGTTGGAAACTATTATGTATGAGTTTGTGTGTATGTGTAGGTATGGAAACTTTGGTATATCATGACTGTTTTTATATATCTAAGTATGTGTGCATAAAAGTCTATGTGTATATATGTGTGTGTATTTAGGTTTATATGTATATGTACGTACATATGTACTTGTTATCATAGATATGTATATGTACGTATATGTTTATGTTTATATATTTATTTGTGTGTATTTCTGTACGTATATGTATGTATGAATATATATAAATTTTTTTTTTTTTTTTTTTTTTTATGTGTGTTAATTTGTTTTTTTGCTGCTGTATATATATATATATATATATATATATGTATATATTTGTGGATTTTTATCCTGTTTTTCTTGCCAAATATATAATGAAACTATTATCAACTTATATGATTAATAATATATATATATTTTATTGATATTTATTGTTTTAGAGTTTTCGTTTTAATATATTAAATAATATTATTTTAAACATTTTTATCTTTATATATTTGCTCCCTTAAGTTATAATTCAATAAGTAGTTAGCATTTATTTAACTCTGAAATATTTACTGGTTGTGATTTCTCAATGTCTATGCCATTGTGGATGTATGTTTGTGTATATATCGGTGTCTATGTGTATGTAGAGTGTATTCACATTTAACTGTGTGTGTGTATAAGTGTTAGTTTCACGTCTCCTTTTTTCGTAAAGGGCTGTGGAGTTGTTCATGTATTCCCCCCCTGCCTCTTCCTTTTTTTTTTTTTTTTTTTTTAGTGTGTGTATATTTGTGTGTGTGTGTGTGTGTGTGTGTGTGTGTGTATGTATCTAATTATGTCTAGATGCGTATGTATTATAATCTGATTGTGATTTTGTTGTGTCACGCGTGAGTTTAAGACCATATTCACAAACTTTAAAATAAAAACGGAAAAGAAAAAATATATACATGTATTATCAGATGACCGACGAATTGTAGCTTTTTGTCTTGTCAGACGTAATTTCAATGAAGAAATGAATTGAATAAACATATATATTTTTTCTTTTTTCAATAATTTTGTAGTTTTAAACTTAATAGTGATTAAATTTGGATTTTTAAAATTGCCAGTTTTTAATTTTAATATTAAATTTTATCATATAAATTTATAATTATTAGTTAGTAAAAATTATTTTTAATATTACACGTATTTAAAGATCTAAATAGCTATAATAGCAGGATTTTGTTGTCAAGCTTTTGAATCTTTCTGTACTTCGTTTTTGATTGGTTATTCTAGCTTTTGTAACAATGCTCCCCCTAGTGTAGGATCGTTAATTAATCTGAAACTTTTAAAACCATTTATTTTCTTTTCAACACCATCACTTGATAAGACACAGAGTGTGTTGAAACAAAATGGCTATTTTTGTAGTGATTTTATAACATACTTATGTTATAAATTTTTTTATAAAAATAATTATATCTGCTCTACTTTGTATTGAGTACTCTTTTAAGAATAGTAATTGTTGGTTATTGGAATTCATTCCGTGTATACCAATTATATACTTTTATATATATATATATATATATATATATAGTGTCTTAAAATATATATATTAATTGTCTCTCTCTCTATATATATAAAGTGTCTTAATATATATATATATAGAGTGTCTTAATATATATATATTAAGTCATTTTTATGTTTATACATTCTTTTTATAGATAGCTCTGTTTATAATAAACAGTATTAAACAACATTTACCGGCCTGAATGTCCGAGAAATTTTTACAGAAAATATTCGTCCTCCGACAGGATTTGAACCTGTATCCTATACGAAGCCGTCATTTAGCCTGATGTGCCTTAACCGTTTCGGCCGCAGAAGAGCGTTCGGTTAGCGAGGTCGAATTTACTGTCTTTAAACTTCAATCTCCCATGATTTTCTGTCATACATTCATATCTGCTCAATGCGTATCCAAATGTAAACAAATGACTTCACACATTATGAAATGGACGAAGTCCAACAATTATATATATATATTAAGTGTCTTAAAAAATAATTGTCTGACTGTGTCTATTTCCAATTATACAATCTATATATATATATATATATATATATATATATATATATATATATATATATATATGTGTGTGTGTGTGTGTGTGTGTGTGTAAAATATATATAAAAATAGGAATGAACTCGTTAGGTAAATAATCCAAAGTTCTTTAGTATTTTTGTTATTATTTTTAAAAAATAGTGCTCGATACAAAAGTAGAGCATAAATATAATTATTTATTAAAAAATATTTGGTACTTTAATTCAATTTAATTCAAATAATTGAAGTTTTCGGCTCTTGTTTTGAAACATGAGAACTCTTATGTAGCGATGGAATCATATTTTTAAATAAATAATTAATATATATATAATGTAAATCTATTTAAACTCGGGAGTGGTGAAAAAATCTGAATGGCGCAATTTCCAAAGAAATTGGTATCGGAGGAAAAATGGAAAAAAAAAGCACCAGAAACCTTCGAGGAGGACAAAAGAAATCGTCGAGTACCTTAAATATATTCATGCCATCTCCAAGGCTGTTATTTCTGAAGTAAATACCGCAGATAAACATTATGTTATCTGCTCATCCACTTCTATTCTATCCATTTTAAATGACATACATTTTCTTCGTAGCGAGTTAAAAACTGCCGAGTGTTCTACTTGCGATTGTTACTAGAGATAAACAAATGCTTCTGTTTTTTCAATCATTTTATTAACTATTTGTAGATGGTATTTCGAGTAGCTCTTTCTAAAACATTACTGTTCATATGTCTGCTTTTCATCTAAAGTATTAGTTTGTTTGAAAATAAAAATTCAATAGTGAAGTAAGAGGTCGATCGTTGCCAAGGTATTTAGTTTTTAGAATGTATGGTTACTATTCTTAGACCGAACATTTTAGGTAATAACCTTTTTCGTGTATAGTGGGTAAATAGTTGTTCTAATCCTTTGTGGAAATGTACGTCTTTAAAAATGTCTGCTACTATGCCATCTTTACCTGGAGATTTTCCGTGTTGCACATTTTAACGCACAAACATTATTTCGTCTGTCATTACCTCTAGAAAATCATTAAAGTGACAGTTGGTGGTATTTGCCTAATCCTGCATTTTCATTTTTATGTATTTTGTATTTACGACCATATGTTTTCTGCATTTCATCATTTTTAGTGTTGATTTTAAGTATTAGCTTTTATTATTGTCATTTATTTAACTATAATTATATATTTGCTAATCATATCTGCTATTTTTGCTATTTCAAAAAGACTAGAATATATGATTGACCTCAAACTGGTTTTCATTGAGTTTTTCTCAGGCCTTAATAGAATTGTTTTTCCTTTTGAGAATCAAAATCTTTCTGGCAATTTTAAATTTCAATGTTACTCTGCAATTGGATCGTATATTCAAGCTATTGTCTTGTTGGTAAATATATCAAAATATATAATCGCTTAAAGAACAACAACTAATTAAAACAAATCCAGTAATTCGTGATTTACTAAAAGACGAGTAAATAAAACATAGACACGACAAGGGAAAAAAATTACCATCATAACGAAATGCAGATTATACCACAGTTACAATAAGTTTGTCTTTGTAATTCACCCCTAAGGATCATCTTGGTGGAGATCGAAAGTACGTGGGTAGGAACAAACTACGTTGGGCTCCTTGATGAATTTCATCAAGAAACTGATTAGATAACTAGAAAGTATTATTATAAAAATAGACATAATATGTCTATATTATTTATTGATACATGTTTGAATGAAGATATGCTGCCTAAATCCACACACATATATATATATATATATATATTGGGCATAATTTGGTTTGAGATATCCAGACATTCATCCACTGACTAATTTAGACTGGGTATAGGGGGTAGGGATTGAAGAAAGGATAAAAAGAGAAACGGACGAGGATAAGAAGAAGAACGGGGGTCAAAACCACAGAATATATCGATTGACATTACATTTAAATTTTTGAAAATTCTAGTTATTAGGGAAGCAAGTAAGAGGAAGGGAGTTCCACTGTCGGGAAGTGCGAGAGAAGAAACTGTCAGAGTTGAAGAAGCGGTTATATTTTACTGTTTCGACAGTAAAAGGGTGGGACCGAGATGCCAAGCTAGTAGCACACTTAAATTCATGCAGTCAGGGCACCAGTGAAAATATATATATATATATATATATATATATATATATATATATATATATATGTATATATATGTCACTATTTGAAAACATGGTCCATTCAAAGACCTAGAGGTTCTAGCTAATTTTCGAATTTTTCCTACCCTTTTGACTTTCTTCTTATGAATCTAAGTGATTTTGAATATACTTATCTATTTCTCTTGTTTTTCTTTTTTTGGCTTTTGTCTTGGTAGGAGGGTTAATTTTCTATGCTTTCTCTTGGCTTTCTTTTTCTTTCCTCTTTTATTGATTTCTTATCTTCGTTCCTTTTTCTTTATATAAATCCTTTTTACCTTTTATGTAAGTTTTCCAAAAACGAAAAGTGAAGAAGTGTTTCATTAATCGCAGTTTTGAATAAAATCGTTTTAGTATCATCATTATTAGCCACCTGAAGAAACGTTTGATTTTAACGTTGAAACAAAATGTACAATTTTGTAGTGGATATTTACATTTTCTTATTTTAAGACATTTTTTTGTTTATACGTTCTTTTTATAGATACAAATATTTAAGTAAATGCTCTGCTTATAATAAATAGTAAAAACGACATTTACCAGTCTGAATGTCCGAGAAATTTTCATAGAAACTATGCGTCCTCCGACAGGAATCGAACCTGTATCCTATACGGAACCGTCATATAGCCTGACGACTGGGCCACAGAGGAGCGTTCGGTTAGCAAGGTCGATTCTACTGTTTTACTATAAAAAGAACGTAGAAACATAAAAAATATCTTAAAATAATTGTCGGACTTTGTCCATTTCATAAATGTTCTTATGTAACAGTATATAATAAATATTTATTGGTCTACTTTTGTATTGAACCCTGATTTAAATTAATGTTTTGAACGTTGAAATTTTAATCTTCGTTCTTTTACATTTGTTATATATATATATATATATATATATATATATATATATATATATCAGGTCTGATGATTTGGATCGTATTTACGATTCCAATGGAATAAATTATGATCATGGAATATTAGTGTTTAAGCCTTTTTATTATATCCTTACTCTGTCCTAGACATTGAGTTCTACCTGGATCCTTCCTCTTGGAAAATTTTTTTCTGAAAATATACATGTATGGGAATTTTTATATATATTTTGCATATGTATGTATATTTTCCACTAATATTATCAATATATATATATATATATATATATATATATATATATAAGAAATGGACGAGGTCCGACAATTTATTTATTAAAGACATTTTTTATTTATGTTTAACGTTGTTATTTTATAGATACAAGTATTTAAGCAAATGCTCTGTTTATGATAAACAGTATTAAATAACATTTACCGGCCTGAATGTCCGAGAAATTTTCATAGAAAATATTCGTTCATAGACAGGATTCGAACCTGCATCCTATACGGAACCGTCATATACGCCGACGTGCCTTAACCACTTGCCACCATGAACCTTATAGACAAGGTCGAATTTACTGTTATAAACTACAATCTTCCATGAATCTCGTAAAAACTGCTCTTATCGAATGTAAACAAATGACGTCATATGTTAAGAAATGGACGAGGTCGTTTTATTTATTTTAACGTTGTTATTTAACATAAATGACGTTTATTAAACAGTATTAACATTTACCGGCCTGAATGTCCAGAAATTTTTCCATAAATGTAATTTGCTTAAATACTTGATCTATAAAATAACAACGTTAAAACATAAATAAAAATGTCTTTAATAAATAAATTGTCGGACCTTGTCCATTTCTTAACATATGACGTCATTTGTTTACATTCGATACGCCAGGTTAAATGTACGAGATTCATGGAAGATTGTAGTTTATAACAGTAAATACCTTGTCTACCATAAGGTTCATGGTGGCCGAGTGGTTAAGGCACGTGCATATGACGGTTCCGTATAGGATGCAGGTTCGAATCCTGTCTATGAACGAATATTTTTCTATGAAAATTTCTCGACATTCAGGCCGGTAAATGTTATTTAATACTGTTTATCATAAACAGAGCATTTGCTTAAATACTTGTATCTATAAAATAACAACGTTAAACATAAATAAAAAATGTCTTTAATAAATATATATATATAATAATTAATTAATTTAAAATAGTTTTTCCGCTACACAGTTCGAACTGTGTAGCGGAAAAACATATTTTAAATCAATTAATTTACTGTAAATTTACATTGAGCACTATTACAATTAATTTACTGTAAATTTACATTGAGCACTATTTTGTAAAAATAAAAATATCTATAATAACACTGGATTATATATCTTACTGTTCTTTTCTTTTATATATATATATATATATATATATATATATATATATATATATATATATATATATATATATATATATATCAGTTGTATAGATACCCTGGGTTTAACGCTTTTGCGATAATCAGACAAACTTTGATTATCGCAAAAGCGTGAAACCCAGAGTTACTACTAATATCCCTACAACTGAATATGTTAGCTCTATTACAAATATTGAGTCAAAACTATTTATTGTCATATAGCCATGAAGGCGGCATCTGCAAGCTAGCCGCCATTTTCGCCGTATATATTGGTGTATACACATAAAAATAAGTAACAAATACAGAATCAAAAGGAGTAAAGTGACTGTGTTTTTCTTTTTCATCTCTTTCGCAATAGCCGAAATAAATCATCTTGCATCTGAAATATATATTACCAAGCGTCTAGCTATTCATCATAAACTCCTAATGAAGTTTGTCTCGTGTCTTCATTATGGTGTTTGTTCTCAACCAACATCTTTCCTTATCTCCTCTCTTTACACATTCATTGCAATTCCTTCTCGACAGCTCGGCGACATTTGTTCCATTCGAGTCTATTTTTGATTCGTTATCGGTTGTTTTTTTTTTAGAGTTTCATTCAAAGCACCGAATTCGAATTTTGGTTGAATCAATTTCACATTGACCCATCGTCATAATTTTTGTCAAATGTGGCACATCTATCTATCTATCTATCTATCTATCTATCTATCTATCTATCTATCTATCTATCTATCTATCTATCGCAGTCTGTTCAAATATCTGGAAAACTCATTGTTATATTATATATGGGTTAAATATCTAAAAAAATCACTGTTATATCTATTGGTTAAATATCTGGAAAAATCATTGTTATATGTGTTAAATATCTGGAAAACTCATTGTTATATTAAAATAAATAGACAAAACTATATTATTTAATGAAACATGTATCAATATATATATATATATATATATATATATATATATATATAGAGAGAGAGAGAGAGAGATAGATAGATAGATAGATAGATAGATAGATAGATAGATAGATATTTGTACACAATTGTACATATTGGTATTTTAACTCATGGGAAGGTTTTTTCCTAGTAGATTCCTAGTGTGTGTGTGAGGTATTTTGGTGTATGAAGGAACGAATTGTGATGGACAAATTCTTATGGTGTCGTGAACCCGATTAGGTAGGTATAAGATAGCGAGTGATGACTAACCTTGACCAGTCTCGCCACTTTTTTCGGCCTTGTGTCACACTTATTATATCAATAATAAGTCTTAGACAAGTAACGTTTGTACAAAGACTTATAATTTGTTGTAGATTTTTATGTTTTTATATTTAATTTTTGTTTTGTTTTACGATATATCAAACTCAATGGGTTATTTAATGGCAACAAAATTTTTATTGCTGGTAATATTTTCTTGCTTCCAAAAATGTATTGATGGCAATATTTTTTCTGAAAATGTATTGCTGGTATTAAAACCTATTTTTACACTTTCATACTGCTTTGACCCAAGTTAGTGTGTTAACTATTTGCTCATAGCTGAGACCCTAACAGGTGCCACCACCCCAGATTAAGGTGGGCTCGAAAACACCAGCAATTAAGAGGCGGTCTCACGCTCCTCAAAACCTTCTGATCAAAGGCTTTGCTGCCGGATGTAGTTTATCGTCTTATCCAGGACGCTTGACTTGAAAGAGACAGACATACTGTTGAAATATTGTTTAACATTGTCAGTGTTTTTTCTTTTTTTCTTTTTCTTATCTTAAATTGCGCTTTTAAGTGTTTAAAAATATTGGAAGAGTTACGTCAGCCATGTTTTTTTAATAATAATAAGAAGAAGAAGGAGAAGAATCTTTGATTGGCGACACACCTAGCGATGGTGTCTCGATTAAAGCACTGGAGAAGAAGCAGAATAAGAATATGTGGAGAAGAAGAAAAAGAAGAAAGGGGATATGTGAAGAAGAAGAAGAAGAAGAAATGTGATATAGAAGAAGAAGAAAAAGAAGAAGAAGAAGAAGAAGAAATGTGATATAGAAGAAGAAGAAATGTGGAAGAAGAAGAAGAAGAAGAAGAAGAAGAAAATGAATGGATATGGAAGAAGAAGAAGAAGAAATGATATGAAGAAGAAGAAGAAGAAGAAGAAGAAGAAATGTGATATGAAGAAGAAGAAGAAGAAGAAGAAGAAGAAGAAATGTAAGAGGAAGAAGAAGAAGAAGAAGAAGAAGAAGAAATGTAAGAGCAAATAGAAGAAGAAGAAGAAGAAGAAGAAGAAGAAGAAATGTAAGAGCAAATAGAAGAAGAAGAAGAAGAAGAAGAAGAAGAAGAAATAGAAGAAGAAGAAGAAGAAGAAGAAGAAGAAGAAGAAATGATATGGAAGAAGAAGAAGAAGAAGAAGAAGAAGAAGAAAGAAGAAATGTGATATGGAAGAAGAAGAAGAAGAAGAAGAAGAAGAAGAAGAAAAGAAGAAGAAGAAGAAGAAGAAGAAGAAGAAGAAGAAGAAGAAGAAATGTGATATGGAAGAAGAAGAAGAAGAAGAAGAAGAAGAAGAAATGTGATATGGAAGAAGAAGAAGAAGAAGAAGAAGAAGAAGAAGAAATGTGATATGGAAGAAGAAGAAGAAGAAGAAGAAGAAGAAGAAATGTGATATGGAAGAAGAAGAGGAAGAAGAAGAAGAAGAAATGTGATATGGAAGAAGAAGAAGAAGAAGAAGAAGAAATGTGATGGAAGAAGAGGAAGAAGAAGAAGAAGAAATGAGATATGGAAGAAGAAGAAGAAGAAGATAAAAGAAAAGAAAGGGGATTTTATACTTTTATTCTTTTGTGTTTTTCTTTTCTTTTTTCCTTTTCTTAAATCGCGCTCTTCTCTTAAGTTTTGAAAAATATTGGTAGAGTTACATCAGCCATATTGTTTATTATTATTATTATTATTATTATTATTATTATTATTATCTCTTTTTAATTTGCGAGTCTTGCAAGAGACCAAGTGGCACCAAATTGTCTAAATCAGCGATTTTTTTCAATTTCCATGCCGTTTTATGGTTGGTTGTGGCTCACTTCTCGCTGGTTCCGGTCCAATCGACAGGGATTTTTAACGCTCTAATAATTCAAAAGCACAAGATTTATTATTTAGGCATCTACAGAGTTAGAAATCTTCAAAGCTTTTCTTCCGTGGCATTGCAGGTAAATGTGTTCTTCTAAACTGTGAATCGCCATCAAAGAGCCTTGAAGTCTTTGATATTCTTATCAACAGGCTCGAAAAGCCGCAACATTTTTTGCTCATGTGCTAGATTGCTATTTATACAAAGTGTTTTTTTTTTCAAGTATAGAATGTCTGTCTATAACCGCACCTTTTCTATTGTGACTTCAAGTTTCCTGCTGGTCGGGTATTTTTTTAAAATAATAATGCAAATTTTTTTCTTTCGTCATAATTTTTGTTTATATTTCGGAGATGAGGTATTATGTACACTATTTAGATTATTCGAACTATTGTTCTCATCTTTGTTGCCATATTTATCACAACGTTTCGGCCGTTGTACGCCTTCTTCTGAAATAAAGGGTTCAGTTCGACATCCCAACCACCTGAAGAAGGCCGGAGATGAGGACAATCGTCCGAATAATGTAAATAGTGTAAATAACTGGACGTTGTAGAGAGCCATATCCTGAATTGACATGGCATGCAGAGAGATTATAATCCTGGATCATATTAACTTAACCATGCTCTATTTATGATTGGATCTTTCAACCATCTGCATTTGGCTTGCTGCTGTAACCCCTGAATTAAACCTGCGAGTAGATTTAAAAAAGAATTGTATGGACACAGAGGCATGGTGGAATGAAGGATAGCATCTTGGACTGAGAAATCAAAGAGCAAAGTTCAAATTCCAGCTGACTTTGTTGCATTCACTTATGTGCTAATAACCTTGGGAAAGGTATGAATCCATCTCTTCTCCCACCAGCTATGGGTAGATAGTAGAGCAGACTGGGACCTACAGCCTTGGTTGGCAACCTGTTTAGGAGAGGGACAACTCTGAATTTAAAACCTGAGGAGGGTGGAGAACTTGGTGAGTGGAATTAACAGGAGATAACTGATAACTGACATCCATTAAACATGTCACGTGGAACTAGAACAGTCTACCCCAGTGAGCGAAATAAGGGTTTTGTTCGACATTCCAACCGCCTTAAGAAGGCCGGAGCGTACAACGGCCGAAACGTTGTTATAAATATGGCAACACAGATGAGTACAATAGTCCGAATAATGTAAATAATATCATAATTTTTCTTTTACGATGATAGTCACTTGATACCTTCTCTTGACGATTATTTATTTGGACCATATAAAATATTATATTTTGACAGGAAAACATAAAAACAGAGTAGTGGGAACAGAAAGAATAGTTCTTTGATGTTCAAGAGGCACTCAAGATCGACAGTTATTGAATGAGGTGTATGGTATGAATGTAAAAGTAGGCAGTGACGAGTATGTGGATATAGAGGAAAGGTAGCGATTGACCCTTGATTTGAAGAGGTTAGGATTGCAATGTTCGAGAAAGCATCCACACAGGAGCCTGTTCCAAATAGCAGAAATTCTTAAAAGATTAGAAAGTCTTGTGCCTTACTCCAACGCTGTGGGAGGACAAATAAATATACGAAAGTCAAGAATGTTATTCTAGACTTTGAAAAGTAGAATAGGAGTAGGAAGGAATTAAAACACCAAAATACAAGAACAAGAACAACAACAGAAACTACTACTACTATTACTAATTATAATAATAATCTTGACTGAATTTTGTTGCACAAGATATGTTAATGATCCTATGTGGGGTGCTTCGGATTACTTCCACGGTTTTTTATTTATTTTTTTTCTGTTTTTACTGTTGTTCGTCCAATATAAGGCATAAGTGCCTCTGAAGTTAAATGTTTACCGAATTAAGACGTTGTAATGGTGAAACATGGGGAGTAAAGACAATGGCAATATTAGCCGTTTCCATCTAAGGAAACATTTGGCATTCATTGCCCGAGTAGCCAATACTGTTTTCGATTGAAATTTATAAAATCTTTCTCTTAAAACACTTTTTTAGGACAAAAAGGTTTCTCAAGTTTTTTTATTGCTCTTTCCAGTATTGATGTGGGTTTCCTTTCTAACCTTCTATTTGAAGTGATGTTGCAAATGATACATTATATGTAGGATAGAAAAGAGTTGGCACTCGACTTGAAGAGGTCAAGATTAAGGTAATCAGGTAGGCATCCAATCGATAGTCCGTTCCATACTGCAACAGTTCTGCAAAAGAAGTGATATGAGTGGAACTTACTCCTTTGTTATAGCATACTTACGGACGATAATGTGCATGTCCCTATTCACATAAATAAATATATACTGTATGTTGGTCTCCAGTTGGAGATTCGTCTCCAGCTTTGCTGGTCAAACTCTCTCTCCGGGCAGAGAGGATCCCCAAACGAGGCTATGACAAAGGCTAGAGTCTCGTCTCTGGAAACAGCTACCCGACCCTGGGGTATACGGGGAATTTTTGGCCGAGCATACGAGCTCGGATACCTCATTATTAAATTGGGCCTTGTGCCACATCTGGTAGCGTGGGACGGTTAGTAGATATTCCGATGTTGGAGATTCATTGTGGAATTCACTTGACTCACTTCTAACAGTTGACTACTTCTCCGCGCCGCTGGCGAATCTTATATGTGTTGTTCTTGTCCTAAGTATTATCGTTCATTAACAACCTTCGTGTGATTATTCTATTCAGTAACCTTCCCTAGGTTACAACATCATTACCACTGGAATACGAAAGAAATGAGGATTTGTTGACTCGGATACGTGGCATGGTGCCTCCTACTAGTGAAGGTCTGTACTAGTGGAAGCAAGTTTCTACAAACTCTTTGCCCAGAAAAGAAAACGCTTGTTCGAACAGAAGAAAAATTAAATAAAAATCTTAATTGCAGAACCTTGTGCGTCGTCTTTAATGAAACATGTATAAATGGATGATTGCTGCCTAAATACCCAATTATATATATATATATATATATATATATATATATCAAATTAGATAGGATTAAAAAATATGTATCAGTATTGTGATTTTCTTTCGTATTTCAATGGTAATCTTATTAAGCTTATCAGACGATATGAAAAGAATTTACATAAAATAAATAGACAACACCTGTCTATATTATTTAATGAAACATGTATCAATATATATATATATGTGTGTGTTGTGCGTGTGTGTGTGTGTGATACGTGTGTATTAAAAAGAATTATATAGCTAATCACCATTCTATGCAACTTAAAGTTTCAAGCACAAGTCAATTATCAGGAATAAAGTTTATGACCGATGATTACTATGTGCAGAAAACTTTAAGTAGCATCGAACAGTTATATAATTCATTTTTATATAAATTTTTGGCTGTTATGTGCTATTATATATATATATATATATATATATATATATCTGTTGCGAACCCGGGAGTCAGGATTGTCGGGCTTAGCCTGAGTCGAGTCAGTCTAAATTCAAGTATATCTATTTCAAAGCAACAAATTTTTTTTCGTAGTGCCTCGTTTTTATTCTTCACTTCGGCTGGATCCCAAATTAATTGTTTTAACTCCGAGCCTCAGAATATTGACCGAAATACATTTCGTTCATAATAAATAAGAAAGAAAAAATAAAGGTGGAAGGAAGAAAGAAAAAACACAAGAAGTAACTAAAAAAAGAATAAAGTTAACATGACTAGTCGGGCTGAGTAGATCTGAGCCTAATCCAAGTTGGTATCATACTTAATAGGTAATGTATTTCTTGCTTTAATTTTATAAATAATCTTTTAAAAATCTCTAACGACTTGCACACCCTGTTTTTCAAAGAACACATTTTTATTTTTATTTTTTTTTGTCAATGTTAAATAATTTATTCTGTACAGTTTTTTTAGCGGAATGTATCTTTGAGAAAAGCTAAATTAAATTTAACCCGGCCTTAAATTCGGCGAAAATCAGTCGTAGCCTAACTCGTCAACCGAAGAGTGTGTTTGATTAGTTATTAAATTTTTGGCATTCTTTTGAAAATATAAATTTTAAATCAAAATTTGTTTAGCTTGCCTCGCAACAACCCAAACCCCCAGAATGGAAAATTATCAAAAATCAGGGAGTTATTCATTTTTGGAAGTACGGATGATTTGAAAGAACTTACAAGGAATTTTTTACAATTTAAAAAAAAAACCTGTTTTTATCTTGTTTTATTGGGGTGAGCGCGAATGCAGACCCCGTAGTAAGAAATAGTGCACTCGAGTTGCTCACATTTGGAGCGATCGCAAAGGTCAACCCAACCGGAGTGCAGTGGAAGGGCCTCGCTCTGGGAGGATTTGGTGTGAATTTTAGTAAATATAAATTCTTTTTATTTTGGGATGGATTAATATTTTGTGTTGAATTGACGGAAAAGATCCTAAAAGATGAATAACAATAACTAAGAATAGAAAAATATACTCTGATAAAAGTAATGTCACAGAATTCGTTGTTTTTTATCGTAGATCTTAGCAACCTCTCCATGAGACTTTTTTTTCATTCCGTATCAAGGTAATAATTTTATTTACCCTTTCTACTTTAATAGACTATTTCGTGGCTTCCCTTTGGCAAATCCATGTTGTCATCTTCGCTACTTTTCCGCTTTGAACCCGTTATAAGGTAAAATTACGATTTTTAATTTCTGGTTTGAACTGAAACTGATAAAACGGGTAACTGAAACCACAAAAGTCGAAAGCGTGGATAAAAGGGGGAACACTGTATATAAGTATCAATGATGAACGTGTACGTAAAAATAAAGCAAGGAACGTGAACATATGAATAAAAAAATCTAATGACTCCATGCATATAAACAAGTGAATATTATGAATACGCCCAAAACCTTGAAAAGGGCGCGTTCACAGACTCCCAGCCCTAACACGCCCACATATTCAGGCGACATTTGATTGCCAGACCTTTTTGAGATCTCTTTTCTTTGAAACAGTCTCCAGACAAACACAGTATGGTAAAAAGAAAAAAAAACTTAAAAAAAACCGAAAATCCATAATCTGTGAACATCATTTAAATGAAATCCTGAAGGAGTTTATGTGATAAGACAAAACAATGACAAAGAGAAAATCACGACTGATGGCGATCGGTGTCTTCTATGATAAAGGCGATAGGCATCGTTAATTTAATGGAAACACAAAGATGTGACCATACGAATGTCTTGCAGGTTACTTGTGCAAGTTTGGTGACAAGGTTTTTTAAGTCTATTGCGGGATTTAAACGCCACATGATTGTACACTGAGTCAGGCAAGTTTCCAACCTAAGTAACACAGACAAACTTTATGTTTGCCACGTGTATAAGAGAGGTTGTAAAAATCAAGCTGGCCTTATGAATCACTTACCGGTCCATTAGCATAGCGTCAGCTCGGGTATAAATGATAGAAATAATAAAATTTGAATGAAAAATATAAAAAAATTACCTAGATAGTCTGTTTTTGCAAAGAAGTGACGACCATCATATATATATATATATATATATATATATATATATATATATATATATATATGAAGAAATATAGCTATATTTATGGGATAAAGTGCTTCATATCGGAGAGAGAGAGCGTATGTAAATGTAAAAAGTGAATATTGAAATCAAAACTCAGAGGCGACAGACATGCTAGACGCAATCGTCAGGCCGCCTGACGATCGCGTCTAGCATGAAACAACCTGTCGCCTCTGAGTGTTGACTTCAATGTTCACTTATATACAGTGTAACCCGGACATAAGAGACCCGGATATAAGAGAAACCCGGATATAAGAGAGATTTTCTCTGGTCCCAAAGTGTTCCCATACTTACCTAAACAAAATAGACCAAACCCGGATATAAGAGAAACCCGGATATAAGAGACTTCTTCTCCGGTCCCGACAACTCTCTTATATCCGGGTTACACTGTATATATTATTATTATTGTTATTATTATAAGAAATTATAATAAAAACATGTTGAAATCGCTACACAAAAGCTTTCATGTTTAAATATATATATCGAGTTGTTGTCAAATGGAAGACACATGTCAAGTACTTTCGACAATTTCAAATCATCATCTTCAGAGCGCAATTTTCCCATACATAGACAAACACTAAGACGAAATATATGTAGACCGAAATATGTTTTTTTTTTTTTTTTAATTATGCTATTCATTAACATTTGAATATCTGTTTTGGAGCGTGCGATGTTCTTGTTCAAATCGATCAAGTGAGAATTTTGTTTGAATTTTGAACAGTTATAAATTTCACTTTAACAGATAAATGAAATAACAAAACAACTTCATGGATTGAAATTGTCGAAAGTACTTGGCATGTGTCTTCCATCTGATAACTTGAATATAAGGATCTTATTATTCACGGAATTGATAGTAAGTAAATGTCTCATTAAGTTCTGTTACCGAAGTGATTTCGGCATTAATCACATTAAAATTGCTTTTTAATTCATTGTATAATTTGTTTCTTTATGATATAAGATATAAGCTGTACACTCTAATATATATACGCTCTAATATATATATATGTATATTATATATATATATATAAAGAGAGAGAGAGAGAGAGAGAGAGAGAGATAGATAGATATAGATATGTAAATATAAAAGTGACCATTGAAGTCAAGACTGAGAGGCGATATGCTGTTTCATGCTGGGCGCAATCGTCAGGGCGCCTGACGATTTTGCCCATCATGAAACAGCCTGTCGCTTCTCAGTATTGACTTCAGTGTTCACTTTTATATTTATATTTACATACGCTCTATCCCTGATATTGTGCACTTTATCCCGTACAGCACACCTTAAAACTATATTTCTTCATATATATATATATATATATATATATATATATATATATATATATATGTATGTATAGGTACCTCCAAAGTTTCATTAAACATGAGCATACATGATGAAAATAAGCCCCGAACTTTAGAACCTTCAAAATTTTTGTTAATTTTTTTTGTTTTTCTTGCATCAGCCTGTCACCATAGATGAGTATGGTAAACTTTAGCGTCTTTTCGTGGTGCAAAACACTGATTTGGAAGTTCTTGCAAAAAGCAGATAGTTGTCAAATTTTCATGAAAATTTCAAAACTTATTCACAAATGAAATAAATTATTTTTGAAATCTTTCTTTATAGAAAATGTTTGAAAAAAAAAAACGTTTTTACATCTGTTAACCCCCACCTATTTAATTTTATCAAATTTTGAGAAATTCTTTTTTGTAGCGCTTAATGTTTATATTAGTTATAAGTACAAGTCCTTGGAAAATTTAAGCCATGATTTTTTTGTTAAACAAGATCCCCAGTTGAAGAAAGATATTATTTAATTAGAGAAGCTTTTAATTGATTTCTTGAATAAAACATATTGTTTTAAAACAAATATTTTTCGATAAATAATTAATGTTTACAAGATATTTTTTAATTTAAAAAAAATTTTTTGGAATAATTTATAAACTTTTAAATCTTTGAAAATCCTGCATTAATTTATAGCAGCTGATATTGTTATTAAGTAAAAACTATATTTACTAATCATAAAAGGAAAAGTTTATTACAATTCAACTAAGCCCAATATTTTAAAATGAATTTAGAATTTATTTTATGTGTGTGTTAACGTGCCGATTTTTGTAAATAACGCGACAATATCAGAAAATATGAGCGTTAACGATAAGGTTCCAATTTTTCCAATGTGACGTCATGTGTAACGGTTAAATGGTGCTGTACGGCACTGAGAAAGCATGTATCTTATATTTATGCATATTATTATTATTATTAGTAGTAGTAGTAAATATTTTATAAACACTTCTTCTAAGATGAAACGAGACAAAGCGTGAAATTTGGACAGTTTATCAACTGTTTTGATCTTGATATACATCATATTCAAGAGTCCTGCGTTAGACGATAAACTACACCCGTATCCTGGATAAGACGATAAAATACATCCAACAGCATGGCCTCTGATCAGGAGGTTTTGAGGAGCGTGGAACTACCTCTTAATTGCTGGTGTTCCCAGGTCTACCCTGACCCGTTGTGGTAGCACTGGTTAGGGTCCCAGCTATGGGCAAATCGTCAACACCAAAACTGGGGTCAAAGCACTATGAAAGTGTAAAAATAGGTTTTGTAAAAAAATATTGCCAGCAATACATTTTTGAAGAAAAAAATATTATCAGCAATACATTATTGCCAGCAATACATATTTTTTTAAAAAAAAATATAACCAGAAATACATTTTTGAACAAAAATATTACTAACAAAAAAAACTTGTCGGCATTAAATAACCCATTGAGGTTGACATACCGTAAAACAAAGCAAAGCAAACCAATCTTATTCAAAAACTGGAAAATACAATAAAAATTAAACAGAAAAAAAACTTGCCGGTTAAATTTAATAAAACTTGGATGGTTGAATTTTTTTATGCCTAATATATATTCTGTGCCTGTTTTTGGGTGACTTTCCAAAGCTTATCTCGCTGACAATTGTTAGTTTTGTGTGTTCACATACTGCGCATTTCTTTAGCGACACTGTATCTTTGCTGAGCTAAGCTTAGTAGAGCTATAAATCCGTTAGTTCATTGCGTGTAATAGATTGCATCTGTTTAAATGAGAAAACTGTGCCATCTCCAGGCAATTTAATTATGCGTGTGTAAATGTATACGTGGGGATTTTTTTATGTTTTTTTTAATGCTTTGGTAAACAACTCAAATTGCGTAAAAGGAAAACAAAACTCCCAAGTTTTACACTCCTGCCACAGAAAAAAAATGTTTATATTTACTTAATTTTTGATGAATACGCTTGCGTTTATTTGTTTGCGTGTGTATGTAAGTGTGTTTATGTTTGCGCGTGTATGTGCATTTGTTTGCGTGTGTATGCAGCTTTCTAAAGAATGTTCCGCTTGTGTACATCAAGAGTGTAAAAGAAACAAGCCGTTGTCGTTTTATTTGCCCAAAGACAGAAACTCGAATCGTTCTTTTAAAAATCTTCATGTATTAATTTACACTTGCGATTCCCAGTAGCTATGAAAAAAAAGTATTTTGTAAGAGATATTACTCACTGGGTTTGAGGATTTACTTAGCCTACTCAAGTTCAGCTTAATGTAAAATTGTTTTTTTTTTTAATAGAATCAATTTTTCGAGTTAAAGTGTATCTACTATGATATTCAGCAAACAAAATGTTATATCTTGAAGACTGGTAATAATGTTGAACTCATTGCAGATTATTCTTTGATTAGTTTTGACTAGTGGCCTCATCGCCGTTCAATTGCTTCTCCTGTCTATATCTCATATCAACATTTAACTCTATCAAGTTAATAAATTATTATGAAGTTTCTTCCACTGAGCCCGAGTAGAAGACGTTTTATTTTGTACTACTCAATCTAAGAATTGATCTCACTACCGGTCTAGATCAGTTTAACAAATGCTCGGTCACGGATGAGACAATTTGGTTAAGATTGTTGTAATCAAGGAAGCATCCACTTGAGAGTCTGTTCCACAAAGCAGCGATTCTTGAAAAGAACCTGCCCGAATGGAACTTCCTCCTTATTAATGGAATACAAAGAGAATAGGGATGATTCACTCCTGTATACATGGCCAGTCTTAGCTGTAAAGGTTTGAACTGGTGGAACTAGAAAGTGTAGCTATTCAGAATATTTTCTATGGAAGTAGCGACAGAAAAGCGAGAAGCTTGAGTCTTTTTGTCTGTGAGGAAATAAGTTGTAGGGTGGAAAATAATCCGTTATCCATAAGGGTATGTTTAAGCTTTTGAACTCAATCAAGGCTTGAAGAAAGAAGATGGAACAGCTTCGGCCTAGATATGGCATCAATATTCTATTTTTGCTTTCATCTGGCTCTTGTAAGCCTAAAGATCTTAACCCGATAACGGCCGATAACTCTGTTTGACACAGATCATACAGAAAGAGATGACGTCATTTTTGGAACCTCACTAGTTAGCGTAAATGTTGCTTGGATTTGGGAACTTCTTTTTTATCAAATTTCGCCCAACACAAGGCACAAGAGCCGCTCACGGTAGAGTTAATGATAGAGTAGGAAGGATAAAGGTAAAATAAGTCCAAATTATGAGGAAATGTGTGATCGTTAACGGTTGACTTAGACTTGAAGTGATTGTAGCGTTGCATAATGCATCAGCTTTTGGAAAGAAGTTGTTCGAATGGGACTTCCTCCTTACAAATGGAATACAAAAGGAATAGAGATTGCTCACTTTTGTGTACGTGACATGGCCGGTCTTAGCTGTGAAGGTCTGAACTAGTGAAACTTGGAAATATAGCTTGTTAGAACATTTTCCATCGAAATATTGATAGAGTAAAGCTTGCGAAGTTCCAGTTGGGAAAAGGGGGCGGTTGTAGGCCCAGATAGAATAGCAATACTGGTGGATTCTGTCGATGTTATAATCAATAAAATGTCTGAATCTAAGAACTTAACAAAGAGAATCAATGCTTATTTAATATTTGGAAATGCTCCCTTTGAAAATGTAAAATATCTCCAAAGCATCATTAGGCCCTTTTTAGGGTTCGTTTAGCCGAGTTCCTTACTTAAAAAATACTTTTGAGAAATATATCAATCCATCTCTTCTTCCCCCCACCTATGGGTTAAATAGTAAGGTTGACTGGGCTCTCTTGCCTTAAGGTGTCAACCAGTTTAGGTGAAGGAAAACAATGGGTGCAAATTCAACTTGAAAGAGCGACGATATTCGTCAGACTAGCTTGTCTGAGACGCATAATAACTGCAGTATATTTGGGTCACCACGACCCTAAAAGGTTACTTGACTTGAGGAGTGACGAATAAAGCAAATTAAATTTATAGATGCATATTGATATATTTCGTTTGGTATATTTCGAAAAAGTGTGTATAAATTAAAATTTGTATGACGCCGTACAATCTTACAAATGCTTTTCGTGGTTTGATTTTTTTTTTGTTTGCCATATGAAATAGAGAAACTGTACTGTTGATCAATTTAATGGATACGGCTTTTGAAGATCAAATTTAGGATTTATGTGTATATAATTTGAAAGATTAAATACCCTTTTTTGTTTATTAGCCCCTTAATGTTTGTACATGTCCAAATGTTACGAACGACTAACAAATACGCCTGTAATTCTGACCCTGGGGATTCGAATATATTTGTTTTTAATTGGGATTAGAGGAGGCATCATGTGAAGCGATTTTAATGGCGTCATTAGCTTCGAACAATAAAAGACCGCGCTAAACACCACGTGACTAAAATGGCTCACTGCCACCTACATGAAAACGAAAGTGTTAAAAAAAAAATAAAGAGTCTCTTGAGATTTTTTTACCAGACGGATATTCTTTCACTGGCATTTTTTTAATTCATTCACAGAAAAACGTGTATAAAATTTATCGATCAAATATTTACTCTATCTATTGATCAATATTGTTAAGCCCTGTTTAGTCTAAGTGTTCACACCGTCCACAGACATAATTGAAACAAAAAGAAATTTCTCTTTCCCTAGCTTTCTATTAATTTATGTCAACTTTCAAGTAAATTGTGTATTCCGACATAAAAGAACGATTCCAATTTTAATTCGGTGAATTCTTCGATCAACTTAAGACCAATTTCGAATAAATTATATATTCCATCATACAAATTCTGAGTTTGATTCGATAAAGTCTTTGAAATTTTGTCTTATTATCCTTTGCCATCTTTCGGGTAGATTGTATTATCTGTTATAAAAAAATGATTCCGATTTTGATTCGATGAATACTTTGAGGAATTTTTAAATATATTGAATGTTTGGGGAACTGCTGTCTCAAACAACGGTAATAAACCGAAGGTGACCGATCTGGACACTACGTCTCATGTGAAAGAGCTTTCCTACCCGGGCGTCATGATGTCTGTGTTGTATAAGATAGGCCAAAAAAAAAAATTATTTAAAATTATCTCAACAGATGATAATGATGTTGATTTTCTTCTTCTTCTTCTTTGAATAGGAGATATTGAAATTCTTCATAGGATATCTGGACTTTGGAAATTCGTTGAATACCAACGTACAATAGCGTCATTTAACGTCGAAAACTTATTTACAAATGTCTCCGTCGATCAAACTATTGACATTATCCTCAATTCTAATACTATATACTAATAATTCTATCCCTCCACCATCCATCAAACCATCTATACTAAAAAAGTTACTACACGCATGCACAACCAAAGTTCCATTCTATGACCATAATGGCAACATTTACACCCAAACTAATGGTGTTAGTATGGGATATCCATTCGGTCCATGCTTTTCCAATATTACATGTCTCATGTAGAAAATATGATATTTACACAGGTCCGTAAACCGAAAATATATGTTCGCTACGTAGATGATATTTTTATTTTAGCTAATAGCATTAAAGAAATAGAGACATTTAAGGCCACATCTGAGAAAAACTCGTCCTTAACTTTACCTATGAACTTAGTCAAAAAAAACAAACTCCCATTCCGAAAGCGGAACTATAAAACATTTGGACAGTTTTTACACACTCTTTGTCCAGAAAAGAAAGCACTTGTTCGAACACAAGAAAAATTAAATAAAAAACTTAACTGTAGTACCTTGTCTGTCGTTTTTGATGAAACATGCATATATATATATATATATATATATATATATATATATATATATATATATATATATATTATTATACTACAAAAACCCCAAATTACCTCGTGTTGGTATAGATCTATTTCATCCAACGCTAAATATGTTGGTCTTATTCAACCCTGTTGGATGGACTGTATTTGTGTCAGAATTAGGGTTTTAAAATTTAACTTGAACCTACCCATATTGGCGCCTCAGCTAGATAAAATGCCCGAGTCGTGGTAAGGGGAGGGCGGATGGTATCTCTTTTAAGAGGCTCCAAACATTCAGCCTGGATATTAACCCTATGACCCTAAGCTGGAGTTATATGAAGAATGAGGTGTTGAATTGTAACTAAACGTGGGCTGAAATGGGATGCGTTTTCAATCCGTGTCTGACGACTGCACTATTTAAAATTGTTAAAAACTTTATTAATTATTTGTCAGGTTTCATAAAACATGATTTATTTTGTACTTCTGAGTTGATACTTCTGTTTTACCTACCAGTATAATGGTATGGGTATAGCGCAGGACCTATTCTAACTATTGCGCATTTTCTGCCTCCGTGGGTGTCTGCCACAGACCCCGTACTCATCAGCTTGGAATGACCATTGACTCGACATCTACTGAAGCAAGAAGTCTTCAGTACGCTGTGACAGGCGCTGTGCCATTTAGAGCCACACTTGACACTGAAATAAAAGTAGAAATCAGAAGGGAAATTCTACCACTTTAGGCATCACACATATTTTGTTTCATACAAAATTAATTTTCAATAGGGATATATATATATATATATATATATATATATATATATAAAAATGTCTTAAAAATAATTGTCAGACTTTGTCCATTTCATTACATACTTTTCTCTCGTTGGAACCACTACAACCTCTTTCTTTTACACACACACACACACACACACACACACAATGGATAGCGGCTTGGATGAAGGAATCGGAGAGCCAAATTCGTATTCCAGTCGAATCCATTACATTCACTTACGTGGTAATACTCTTCGGAAAGGCGTGAATCCTCTTCTTCTCCCTCCAGCTATGGGTAAATAGCAGGGCAGTCTGGGTTCTATAGGATTCTATAAGCCTATATATATATATGGATTATCAGAATCCACGCTGTATAAAGCGCAGAACGTCATTTTTAATTACTTAGAACCTCGCTAGTTTTATTTTTTGCACGCAAACGTTTTTAATCTAAATTTTTGCAAAATTGTGACCTCCCCCGCCAAATTTCCTGTCATTTTCAATGAGTGACCTCATAACGACGAGGTACATTATCTGTTGCTTGAGAATACTCTTTGATTCGACTACTTTCATAGGCAGCTACGAAATGTTTTTAGTCGGTACCCAATTCATTGCTAGAATAAGAAAACCTAGAACAAAGAAATCTCGTCAACTGCTTCAACCATTTCTCGTTTCGTCGTCAAAATAGACAAGAGTTATCCTCCTTTGTCAGGCATGTCTGACGTTATCTCTCCGATGATGAACACACACACACACTCTCTCTAATTTATAAAATGGCTACTATCATTGTGATACAGGTTAAAGCTGAATAAGTTCTTGTCTTCTTTATGCTATTTTCGTAAATATTCGAAACTATTGGCAAATTGAGAACTTTTCGAAAAACTCGGCCGAGCAGAAATAAGGTCACAGAAAAAAAAATTGTCATTTATATTAATAAAATAGGTAATATTTTCTTGAGTAAATATTGACGTTAACTCGAATGTTCCACCCGTCTGTAAGAAGAATTTCTACCACAGTCTTGCCGTTCTGGGTATGACGATAAACTGCATCCGCGTTCTGGCTAAGACGATAAACTACGTCCAGGAGCAAGGCCTCTGATCAGCAGGTTTTGAGGAGTGTGGAACCACCTCTTAATTGCTGGTGTTCCCATGTCCGCCCTGACTTGGTGTGGTAGCGCCTGTTAGGGTCCCAGCTATGGGCAAATAGTTAACTCCGAAACTGGGGCAAAAACACTATGAAAGTATAAAAATAAGTTTTAATACCAGAAATACTTTAAAAAAATTATTACCAGCAATAAATTTTTGAAGAAAAAAAAAACAAACTATTACCAGCAATACATTTTTGAAAAGAAAAATATTACCAACAATGTTTTTAAAAAATAAATATTACTGGCAATACATTTTTGAAAAAAAAAATATTACCAGCAATACATTTCCGCAAAAAAAATATTATCAGCAATACATTTTTGAAAAAAATATTACCAGCAATACATTTTTGAAGGAAAAATATTACCAGAAATAGATTTTTGACAAAACAAAATATTACCAGCACTAAAAAATTTTGTTGGCATTAAATAACACATTGAGGTTGATATGCCGTAAAACAAACCAAACCAAACCAGTCTTGGGGTCGTTTCATTGAACAATACGCAACTTTCGAAGGCATTTTTTTTTTATTTGAATTTATAATTAATATTCAGAAAATATCTACTGACGTCATCAGAATTATTTTAATCCATTCAAGTTTGATGCTGTCGATTTCTTGTAAGCAGCACAATTAATAATCTGTGACTTTTTTCTAGCAATTGAAAGCAATCACTAACTTTTCTGAGGAATCTTTCTCACACTGCGGTAGTATTTTCAGCTTAAGTCGATAGCGTTGACAAAATGTGTAAATCCTTAATATTTAAATCCCCCTGTCAAAAATCTATTTTCCAGCACGTTTCATTAATTTAACGATTTCTTTTTTTTTTTTCCTTTCAGGAATTCTGAAAACATTTATCGCTAGAAATACGAAACTAGATTCTTTGGAAGTACAGACAAGCTCTAGGAAGTAAGTATTTTTTCCTTAACTACTATATGAAGGCAGGATTTATTTTTATGATCAAGTAAACAAAACGTTCCGTCTGTTTTGTTTTATTCAATGAATTCGTTAGGAATATTTTTAGTTGCTTTTTTTCCCGTGACATTTGAAGGTTCAAACATATCGGTAAACGCCAACTCTGTTAGAGGAACATTGACGTTTCATTCGCCTGAAAACTAAAAGGGGGCCAACTGACTTAAAACATACAATTTTAAAAAGTGAAGTTTTTACTTAGAATAATTTAATTCAATTTTCATTTTGCTTCCATTTTTATTTTACTGTATCAAAAAAAAATTCACTGTTTAAATAAAAAGAAATTTTCAACTCTTAATATTAACCTTTAATGGCTGAGCTATGACAGTAATGACTCTTCTCCCAGTTAGTAACTCCCGCTATTATTGGTATTATTATAACCATAATATAATAACAGTTAATTTCACGGATGAAACGGGATGGTTGAAAGGAAAAGTAATGACAAACATGTTTGATTCTCAGAGAGAGAGAGAGAGAGAGAGAGAGAGAGAGAGAGAGAGAGAGAGAGAGCTTTATACCGTTAAGCCATACACAAAATTATATATTTACACGTGTCCCACGCAGAGAAACTATAACATATCTACACAACAAGCACAATGAAAAGAGAAAGAAGAGTCTTACATATAATATGGAGATTCTTCTGTGTTTCTGGAGAAGCCACATTTAGGATTCCAGATTTGAGTGGGGCAGATTTATCTTCTATGTCCCTAGCATATTCTGCTAACGAAGAAACAGTGAGTCTTGGGGTTTTCTCAGCATGAGGACAGTGAGTCGGAGATAATTTCTTAATATATCTGGGTAAGATATATTCCCAAAGAGAAGCGATGCCATGTGTTTGTAAGTTGCATCACATGAGAGCTAGCTGCGAGAGGGCAGATTTAACATCCATCCAGGTGAGGTTCTTGCTTCACCCGTTTTTTTTCTTATACTTTTTTTAAAAAGCGACTGCTCCGTTTGAATCCTAAAAGTTGACTGAAGCACTGCCACTTTCGTCACTATGCAGTGATGCCACTAAGCGGCCGTCAATGACCCACGATAATTATATTGACCAAAGGGAGATAATCGCCTTTTGTATCCATACACTTTGCTTGTTTTTGACAATCAGCTTGTGAAATACTGATAATTACGTGAAGTGAGGCATTGAATAAGCTCGAATATCACGTCTTTTTAATTAATTCAATATATGTGACATCTGCTGGTCTCAAGTACTGCTTAAATTCGAGAAATCCATGTACTAAAGCGGAAAATTCAGCATACCTTATGACGGTAGAAAAATGATTGAAGCCAAGATGCCAGGTCAGGACGGATAACATTGCAGATTCTTTTTTGCATTCTGTAAAGAGACCAATTGCTGTAGCAATATTAAATACACAGACGAATGCTAAACTTATAAAAGT